>JAVFBW010170803.1:0-11155 GCA_034783835.1 Mopalia ciliata
TCTGTGTGCTACACACTGTACCTTGTTTGTTTCTCCAGCTGTTAGTCTGTGTGCTACACTCTGTACCTTGTTTGTCTCTCCAGCGGTTAGTCTGTGTGCTCCACACTGTACCTTGTTTGTCTCTCCAGCTGTTAGTCGGTGTGCTCCACACTGTACCTTGTTTGTCTCTCCAGCTGTTAAGTCTGTGTGCTCCACACTGTACCTTGTTTGTCTCTGCAGCTGTTAGTCTGTGTGCTCTACACTGTACCTTGTTTGTCTCTCCAGCTGTTAGTCTGTGTGCTCCACACTATACCTTGTTTGTCTCTCCAGCTGTTAGTTTGTGTGCTAAATAATGTACCTTGTTTGTCTCCAGCTGTTAGTCTGTGTGCTACACACTGTACCTTGTTTGTCTCTCCAGCTGTTAGTCTGTGTGCTACATAATGTACCTTGTTTGTCTCCAGCTGTTAGTCTGTGTGCTACACACTGTACCTTGTTTGTTTCTCCAGCTGTTAGTCTGTGTGCTACACTCTGTACCTTGTTTGTCTTTCCAGCTGTTTGTCTGTGTGCTACACACTGTTTGTAGTGCTTCAGTACATATAACGCAAACTTTGTAGATGATTTCATTTGAAAACTTACAGTTCAAGTTTATGTTTTAAGAAGTTTTGTTAATTTCTTACAAAATGATGGCTACTTAATGAGTTAGAATGTGAGAGGGCTGATTGCTGTCCTATGTTCTGGCTGTATATCACTTGGCATTCTTGTAAATTTCTGTGCTGTAATTTTCAGGCTATGAAGGGTCACGATGTGAAAGAGATGTTGATGAATGTGTTACGTTTGACTGTGGTGCAGGGGTTTCTTGTAATAACAGCCCAAGCTCATTCACTTGTGTTTGCCCTGACGGGTTCTCTGGGGCTCCATGTGAGGTAAGTCTTAACATATTCTATCTTTCTCTCAATCATGGAGCCGGTGGTTGGAGGAAGCATCATGTCGCCCTGGTGCTCTCAGAGCTAAAGGGCAACAGGAAGTTGATCTGTGTGTGCTGTCTGTATTGCGTAACGTACGATGTACCCTACCTATTTTCCATTGTAATTTGGCAATGGGAACTGCGTGAAGTGTCACAATAAGTACACAGTAAGCTCTATGGCTTATATCGTGTACAAACAGATTAACATTCATTTTGAATTAAAATTTAATATATACATTTACATAATAAGCAGCTCTGCTAGAGATAAAACAGAAAGAAGAAGAAAAAAAGTCTCGATAATAAAAAAAAAATGTTCTCACCACATAGTTGTTAACGCATATAAATATTGCAAAATAGAAAAGGAAGAGAAAAAAAAAGTGTGAAGGAAAAAAAAAAACAAAAATCAAACGGCTGTAATCTTAAGACATTGGTAAAATTAATAAATATATATATAGTCAGTCTGACCCAACCGATGAAGGTCCATTCAGATGGGCAGTGTGACAAAACTGTTCAAGCAAATCTCTTTGAACTGTCAATTTAATGGCAAACAGCTAATGCAATGGCACAATTTTGGGCATCTGTTAGTTCACAGGATCCATATAGTAGTACTGTTGTACAAATATCGTCTGCGTAACCGCTAGCACGTATATTTCGGAATAATTCCTCGCTTTCGAAAAAGAATATAGGACAATGTAGCAAATAATGGTCTGCAGTTTCAAGATGATGTCCACAGTTGCATCTCTGTGAGTCGGATATAAAATTGTTGAAGAGATCATCGTTGAGTGAACTGCAGCCATTTCGGAATCGACAAAGTATAATATTTAAGATTCGTTCGCCTTTGTAATACCACAGTGGCGGCTTACTAACAACAAACATTCGCAACAATTTTACTTTGAATTCAGAAGGATCTACAAGGATTTTAAGATTGTCTGGAAGCGTATTCCACTCACGAGTGGTGGCCGGAAAAAACGATTTGCTAAACGTTGCTGTTCTACACATAAAAGTGGTAATTTGATTAGAAGATCTTTGAGGGTAAGGGTTTCTGGTGGAAACTGGGGCTGGAATTTTTTCGCTCAAACTCGAATTAGATGGATCCGTCAGGATTTTTTGAAATGCACATAAACGATGGATTTTACGGCGTTGAGATAGAGTGTAAAAGCCAGATTCTTCATACAGAAGTGAGCTAGCCACACTCTTAGTAAGACCTGTAATAGTTCTGAGACAATCCTTTTGGAGAGCCTCCAACGCATTAGCTTGGTACTCTGTCAGATTATCCCAGACAATATCAGCATACTCAAGAGTTGGTCGTATGAAACTTTTGTACATAATTTCGAGGCACTTGCGATTTAAACGATACTTAATACCTCGAAGGAGGGAAGTTTTAGTATGAGCTGCTGTAAGTAGATTGTCCACATGGCTATTCCAATTACCCAAATGGTTAAAAGTGAGACCAAGATGTTTATGGGTATCACAATAGTCAATTGGGCAGTCCATAAAATGTATGTTTAGAACAGTCGGCTGGCGGCGTCTTGAGCATAACAGGCATTTTGTTTTAGAGGCGTTAAAAGATACGCGCCAGAGGTCAGCCCAAGTTTGAAGAGAATGTAGATCTTGCTCAATAGAAGTAAATATTACAGGGTTCGACAAGTCCCTGGATGAAACGTATAGGCAAGTGTCGTCAGCAAAGAGTCGAATGTTATTAATAATGTTACACGGGAGATCATTAATGTAGATAAGAAAAAGAAGAGGTCCTAAGACAGAACCTTGGGGAACCCCTGAAGAGACTTGCTTTAAATTGGATCTCAATCCATTAAGTACGACTCTTTGCTGACGATTGCTTAGGTAGCTGGCAAACCAATCTTTAAGTTTACCAGATACACCCATAGACCCTAGCTTAGCTAATAATCCGCGATGCCAAACTCGATCAAAAGCTTTAGATATATCAAAGAATAAAAAGAGGACTTCTTTTCCTTCGTCAAGCGCTTTGACAAGATCGAAGTAGATATCAAGAAGTTGGAGAACTGTTGACTTCCCAGGAAGAAACCCGTATTGACATGATGTAATATCATAACGTAAAAAAGAAAATACGTGTTTGAAGATTACACGTTCGAAAACCTTACTTAAGCAACTTAACAGAGAAATAGGACGATAGTTTGACACACAGGCAGGGTCTCCAGACTTAAAAATGGGCGTTACATTTGCTATTTTCCATTTAGTAGGGAACGTGCTTTGCTCTAACGAGATATTAAACAGTTGCACTAATATAGGGGATATTATAGCACGCGCCTCATATAAAACCTTTGGGCTCAATCCGTCGGGACCAACTGCTTTGTTTGTGTCAATTGATTCCAATTCTGCAATAACGTCCTGGACAGAAATAGTTATGTTGCTTAACTCTGTACCGGTGTGAGCTGAGATGTTTGGCATATTAACAGAGTCATCAAGAGAACAGATAGAAGAGAAATATTCGTTCAGTAAGTTTGCTTTTGACACAGTGTCGTAAACATACTCGTTAGTGGCATTCAAAAGTGACGGAATTTGATTGAAATTAGAGTTTGAACCTTTTAAAAATGTCTTACACAGTCTCCACCAGAATTTTTTACCTACATCACCACCTGTTATCTGCGTAGTTATTTTCTCGTCGTAATTTTGTTTAGCTTTTCTTATGATATAATTTACACGATTACGTTGGACTTTATAGCCCTTTATATTGGTTTCGGATTTGTGAATTCTAGATCTCTTAAACAGTTTATCTCGAAATTTAATTTCCAGTTTAATTTCCTTCGTTATCCAAGCTTTATCACTTGGATTTATAGTAACAATATTATTAGGTATTGATTTGCCAGCAGCCTCCACAATGGTATTACACACAAAAGAGCAGAACTCATCAACATCATTCGTGTCCAGCCAGCTGACCTTAGCTAAAATGTCACGCAAAAGGCCCCAGTCAGCTCTGTTATAATTCCAAACAGTTCGTTTGTATTTTGGGGGTTTGGGTACAGCTGAATTAAAGGTCGCATAAACTGGACAGTGGTCGCTGCAAAAATTAGGCATTGTCCCAAAAGAAGTTATAAGCGATCTGCGGTTGCAAATTAAGGGGTCCAGAAGGGTATTTGAAGAAGGACGTGTTGGTTCCTTTACAAGTTGGGTCAAACCATGAGATGCTATAATGTTTTTTAGGTGACGTTTAGAAGGGTTAAGTAAATCTTCATTGAAGTCACCAGATATTAATATATTGTGGTTTAAATTGCAATCAAGGGCGTGGGCAATATTGTCATTAATCTCATTCCACATTTCGACCTCAATATGAGGAGGTCTGTATACTATACAGAATAGAGATTTGGGTTTGTCGAAGATTTCCACCCATATCATTTCAAGTGAACCGTGCTCAAGCTCGGGTCGGCGAGAAAAAGACAATTTATGCGATATATAGATACATACACCACCCCAAGCCTGATCACGGTCACGTCTTATTGGTTCATGGAAACCTGGAATACGTATGGCGCTATTAGGTATATTGATAGTAAGATGGCTTTCTGTAAATGCAACAATATCAAAATCAATAAAATGTGCCAGCGCTAAGTCAAGTTTACCTTTGAGGCCACATATGTTGAGATGAACAAACGAAAGTGTAGAATCTAATGTATTATGAGGACCTGGATTGGGTTCAATATCCCCAGATATCAGCAAGAGTAATTGTGCAAACAGAACAAATAAGCGAAGCGACAAAATGTTTAAGTTTATAGCGTTATTAAGTTTGCCAGGAAATGCTGTTGAACGATAAAGATATCGTAACATGTCGTAAAGAGATTTTAGTATTGAAGGGTTTGTACAAACTAAATAACTAGTACAGCGGACACACCCAAACAGACCAATAGCAGCACGATAACTAGCTAGATCATTATCCATTGTCAAATGGAAAGGTAGTAAACATTTGTGCGGCATGCACAGGCTGGGTCAGACTGGCTTTACATTTACCGAAAATAAGTAAAACTAACGTAGAAGTTATTGCAGAGTTAAAGCTTAATAGGAATGTAAAACGTATAGAAAAATAACAAAACACATTTATGAACATATTTACAACTTTGACGGAGCTGCTTGCTTTAGCAAATGAGTGTGGTTTTTGTCTGTATTAATTTTTAGAACAAAATGCGACCATTGTATAAAATGTATAAACAGTATTCTGTGGACGCGGCAGATTTGTAAAGAGTTTTCAAAAATAAATTTATTATTTTAGTCAATAAGTGTCAACATCGAGAGAAAAGCAATATAAAAACAAAGTTTTAGCAATTCGCATTTTAAAACAACAAAAAAAAAGACATTATAAAAAAAGAAAAAAAAAATCGTGCATGTCTCAACCAGTATAAGAACTCTGGCATATCTAGCAGGGGTACATAACTATATATATGCATGCACAGGCATAGATACAATGTATCAATACCAATAATACAAAGATATTATTATGAAGCAGAAAAAACACGCAAAATCTTTTTGCACTTTAGCGACCATTGTTTTTTTTTTTCAGAAAATGTCACAACAGACAGTACTACTTAGTTGGCATGCAAACATTGCACATTCGTAAGCGGTTGACAAGTCGTATTCTGTCCGCAATTATGGTAATACTAGGTCACACGGCAAGCTTGGTTAAGGAGGCATGTGCATGCAATAAACCTGAACATAAAGATCACGCTGAGAATTAACCCTTTTAGTACAGTGAGACCGTATGTTTACCATGTTCATTTTTCACTGTGTGTGACGATTATGCTATAGGAACAGAACAGATTGTCACATGATAATATAGAAAAGCAACTAAGATGTTAATATTAAATTGAAATTATTCATTCAGCGCATTAATCCATTCCATCATATATACGCACATTTGCACTTTACTTCATTTGTTCGACCCTTCATTCATTCATCTCTTACTTCGACCGTTTGTCCCTTACTGCATTGATTCGTTTATTCGTTGTTCATTCATTCCTTATTTGGTTGTATACAATTATTACATGCATCGGCATATTTCTTAACTTTACGTAAATCATTTAGACATACATTTATTGTTATGCTCAACATATACCTTGTAAAATAAACATAGAGACACGATTTGTGTTTCGGCTTGTACACATTAGTTAAGGCTTACATTTGGCTGTAGACACATGTCTTAAGTTCATTTCTGCTGAAGACATAGACAAGTACGGTTTGTGAAGATGTAGAAAGTATATTTACAGTTTATTTGTCTCAGAGAGAGACCGCATTTCTACAGTATTAATTGTTCACTGTGCATGACGATAATAAAAAGAAAAAAAGGAACCAATATATTGGCACCCAATAGTGTAGAAAAACAGCTAAGCTGTACATATTATATGTAAGTTATTCAATATTCAACATTTCTTTGTTTGTTCACACTTATGTCCTGACGTTTTTATTCCATTCATTCTTTCATTCGTTTTCATTCATTCGTTCATTCATTCATTCAATCATTCATTCAATCATTCATTATTTGGTAACCATTTTGAAGCCTATTTCTTAGATTTCCTAAAGTTCGTTTCTGTTGTTGGTGTAAGCAAATAAAGTTTGAGGGAGGACAGAAAGTCAGCCTTTTTTCAGTTCTTCTATATCGGCGATGCGGAGAATTTGTTTTCTGAAGCCACTCTCGGTTCTTCTACAGAATAAATTACCGTCAAACGACCATGTAGTATGAATGGCCCCTTCCTTCCTTAGTTTGAGAAGATCTTTAAAGAGCAAATAGCGGGTTTTAGTGAGATCTTCGTTAATGTAGACTCCTTTTAATTCAGGTATATCTTTAAGTTTATATCTTGCAGAAATCAGTTCAGACCTCTTTCTATATGAGCAAAATTTCACAATTATCTGACTGCGATCTTTGTTGGTATAATGGGATCGGGAGATATCTGATTTAACAATGTTGAGCTCGAGTATCTTACCCAAACGACAGACAGCATTATCTGTAGTTTCATTTTCGGCTAGTTTCAATCCAGAAATTCTTAAGTTCTCTCGCCTTGAATATTGTTCAGCAGGATTATATAGTTCCGAATTTTCGACTCTCAATTCTGCAATTGTAGCTTTTAGCTATTAATTGCTTGATCGGTTTTCAAAGTTTCGATTTGGGTTAGAAGGAAATCAAATTTGCTGTGGTACTCACTTATTGTTTTGTCTAACAATATATTTGTAACCCTTAGGTGATTTTATAAGATGAACAAACTATTAGTCGTTGCCATATTTAAGTCTTAATGGTAACATTTTAAGGGATGTAAGGTTTAATTCAGACAGGAAGTATTCGTTCGGTACCTCACGGGGCGACATATGGAGACTCCTCTCATTGTGGCTTTTTGATTGGTCAAGAACAAAAGCAATATGTCTGCATGCATGTTCTTGTTTCGTTTGATCAATGTTACGCTCGTATACGACTGTAACTAACTAATAGTTAAACTACACTGCCAATATATTTACCGAAAAACTCAAACAGAAATCTTGGGAAAAAAACTTGCATCTTGCCATTTCCCCAGTGGCTGGAGACTTCTCGAGAATACCAAGGTAACATGTTTTACTGTCCTTTACCAAACCGTTTCAAGATGCATTGACGGGATATAGGGGTTAAATCCGTTGTAAACGTAGCTTTAACAGTGGCGCCACAACTTTTAGATTGTTAAGAATTATTTCCCCTCAATTTTGATAATCCTAGATATAATACCGTTGCACAGAGCTCAGTTTTATTTTCTGTTCCTTAAAATCGTCCCAGAAAATAATTCTGTAAAATAACCTCCTTTCTCAATTTTAATTTTAAAAAAACATAAAAAAGATTAATTAAAAATTCTTTGGGCTAAAGTCTATTTACCGCTGATGAGCATTGTCCCAAACAATAGAACGAAAATATTCAAAAGAAATATTGCACGTTTGAGGAATACATTTCACGCATGACTTTTCAGCTGTCGTCAAAAGATGTTTAGCCATAGTTTCGCATCTTGTTTGGGACATTTAAGCGAACTGTTCCGACAAAACACGATGCTCTTTTAAGTTACATACCAAGTATTTCTATAACATTAACATACAAAACACAAACTTTCAACCATTGCTGTAAACAAGATTTTAATTTCACAAAAATGCAGAGTGCGCTGAAGAACAAAGAACGTTGCGTATATTAACAGCGCTTCCTTGGATAGGATTTCTGCAATTATAATCTTTGTTTCTATTGAATATTAATTTTATTTAAAAAAGCACAGTCAATTCCGTTTAATTTGGAATAGAAATGCATGTTTACTCCAACATATATAAACGAATCAGTTTGTTCTTTTCCTGATCCGTTGCCGTCTTTATATTCGGTGTCATCTTGGATAAAATGACCTTCTTCCGTTTTAGATGTAATTTATGGTTAGCCTACTTTGGAATGACGAGAGCCGTTTCACCTGTGAACATAAGAAAATTGATTGGTCATCAAACGCCAATAGATACGTTTTTACGAAAACAATATCGCCATTTCCGGAAAAAGGTCATATTATAAATTCTCAATATACCCTTTTTCTGAATCACACGGTTAATTTTTAAGTGTAAAACTGAGCCTGTTTTTTATGGAAGACCAATGGTGAAATTGCAGTAGTTGGCAGTGTATAACACTTAATCTTATCCTATCTCTCACCCTGCCATATTGTTGGTTGGTTGGTTATAGGATTTGTGGCGTTCCCTGCCACATAGGCTTAAAATTGTCTTCAATGTAACAAGCTATTAGGCAAAAAGCGAAATAAAATTGGCGGTAAGGCACGCGCTGTCTGACTAGGAGACAATTGAACCATACAGAAATGTTAATAAGTTACACATTATATCAATCAAAATCTAACCGTATCAAAGCTAGTTTATAGTAATTACAACATAAATAACAATTTCGAGGCTTAAAAATGTTACTTAGCTGAGCATAATTGAAAAGTTAAAGGTACTCCTAAATGAAAAGTAATATATTCATAATCAACATTTCGAGACACACATAAAAAAAAGATTAACGTATGTACAATTTCCTCAGGACACAATAAAATTAAGAATCCTTACCTGCGCATGTCTGTTGGGAAGTGATATCATTTTGGGCCGGTTTTTCCCAGAAATTAGATTCGTAGTCAAGGGAAGCAAATGTGCTGAGAATATTTTGTTCCGGTTTCATCTCTTCAGACTTTTGCTTGAAATTGAAGTCTGTACCAAACGGTAGAAGAGTGTCGCCCAGTTTTGTCAAGTCTGACGTTACACCTAAAACAGATAATCAATTTAAGAAAGTGAAATCAAAATAAAAAACAAATGTAATTTAAACATTTATCAAACGTATTTTAACCAGAATAACATTTTTAAATCGCTGGATTTTTTCCGTAAGTGTGGTGAAGAATATGTTACTTCCGATGCAAACCACAAAATAATGAATCCAGTGTAAGGCTAGGGGCAGTGTGAAGTGGACAATCCGTCGTCATATAAGTGAAATACCCTTCTGTACGACGTTAAACCCCAATCAAACAAACAAACAAAATGAAGTCAGAGCCAACTATATTCTTCTAATTGATGGGGGGCCGTGGTCGTCGCTTAGTGGTAGCGTGTTCGCTTACTGAACTAAACCTGCTTCAATGTAGCCTACCGTTCACGAGATCGAGTCCGCCAGTCGACCATCAGGTATATGAGCGAGTCCTATGTTGTTGCTACGGCAGGTTTCCTCCCGGTTTTACACCGTAATAAGGCTAGGTGTAGTGTGAGGTGGACAATCCGTGGTTTGTACGGCGTTAAACACCAATCAAACAAACAAACAAATCTGATTCATAGGATGCTTGTAATACACCTACCTGGTAACTTTGGCATGACTTTGTTGAAGACTTCTCTCACTAAAAACTCTGCAACTGCTGTGTACCCTCCGTCAATCGCAACAGACCCGTCCAACACCTGGCGGACAGTCACACAGACATCTCTCTTCTTTCTGTCCCCCTAAAACATCAAAGAAACAAAATCATTATTTTCGTTATGTTTATTTTATGAAATGTTGTCCTTCTTTGTACAATGATTCTTACAGTTTATACCAGTCCTTGTTGCGAGCTTATTTCAATTTGTTACGAAACTATCACATAATCCTTATTTATTTATCAGCCATAACTTGCCTGACTACGGCCGCACTATTTGCTGTGATTTACCGAATATCACTATAACAAAATGGCGCAGGTTTCTGACCAAGCCCAATTATGTTACCCTATATCATGGAGGTAAGAAAGCGATGGTTTTCATCAAATGTTATCCAGCATAAAAAATATTAAATCAATAATTTTAAAATGTAAATATTCTATGCCATTGGTATTCTGCCTTGTGGTAAACAAAGGGACATAACTCTGTGGTAAGGCCATGATAGAATATTGCGCTAGGACAGTTTATAAACAGCACCTGAATGAGATGCCGGTAGTTATGACGATCTGCTTATTTTTAGATTACTTGTTGTAAAATGATCCTTGTTGAAATACCAATAGGAGTTTTCTCAGGATTGTTATAATTTATGATTTTTTTATCTATCAAATAATGTTGAGGGATGCAGACCATATGACGGTTTATGGACAAGTCAGTTACTCACAAAATGTATATGGGAAGAAACTCAAATACGACAGAAACATGATTGGTCTAGAAAAAGCTCCATCTGACCAATCAAATCACCGCATACGAAGACAATGCCCTATTCGCACAGAATGTACCCCAAAGTGATTGAACACCCGATTACATGTCGGTGCCCTCCAAATACTCCATGAACTTTATTGGATAAAGTATTAAATGCAGTAGAATTTGGATCACAAAAAGAAATGCTATCACCGGAATACTTACTCTCACTGTACCCACACTTCTCTCTTTACGACCAAATTTGTTTTGCCAAAAAGTCTTAGCTTGATCTGCTAGAGACTCAACCGTTTGGACAACTTCATCCATTACTGGTTGTTGGAAATTTATTTAACAAGTTAGTCTGTGTGCATCCCATGAGTTAATTTATTCATTCATTCATTCATCCATTAATTAATTCATTCATTTTTCATTCATTCCATTAATTTCATTCATTCATTTCGTTTATTCATTCATTTATTTATACATTTTTTAATATGTTCATTTATTCATTCATTTTTTTCATTCATTTATTCATTTGTTCATTCATTAATTCATTTTTTCATTCATTCGCTCAATTTTACAATCATTCATTTTTTT
>JAVFBW010170814.1:0-11155 GCA_034783835.1 Mopalia ciliata
GTACCCCCCTCCCCCCAAGAGTTTGTGGTAAGCCACATTATGCTATATTGGCGACCAACGCAATAATGGCCCATGACGCAATAATGACACACGACGCAATAATGGCCCACGACGCAATAATGACCAACAAGGCCATATTGGCTTCAGTTTAGTCCATATAACGTCTTGTGTTTGATTGAACAGTTCATAAACTACCATATAACCCACAGTCCACTTCATTATTTGTGAAACATTTGGGAAAGCAGTAAATTGTGTTTGTAGACTACTTGTTCCTGATAATAAAGATTTCAGTAATAAAAAACTTTACCGTGCTCCCGATTCAGATAATCTTTGTCAAGTACAATTTAATTCCTGTCAGATGTTGACTGCTATGTGTATTACTGCTGTTTTTATGTTATTTTTCATTCTGTCCAATTCCATCACTAAATACGAACGTATGACACTAAGCAATCATATCTTAGGTAGTTTTCCTTTTTCTTGGATTACTCTGCTGTAATTAATCAGACCAGAAGCCGATTCCACACAGATTGCCTGGATAACGTCAATCATCCACGGAAGTGCTGTTAAAACACTCCTAAGATAAAGGTGTCAGATTTGACAATCTTTATTTGATCATAAAACCATCAACATACACAGAACTACTTATGATGATAGAAAATTAAAACTGCAGTATTTTTTATTAAAATAACCTGATTCTAACAAATCAGATGCGTGCCTTGTGTATTTACGAAATAAAAACATTGAAGTAAGGGAAATAATCCAAACGACAGGACAGGTATTAAACAAATTAACAATAAAAAGTGGTATTGCGATATGTCTAATGGATTGTAAAATAATAATTTGATTTGCAAAGTTTTAAACGTGGTCTATTTAAGGTTTCGTTACCTCCCATGAAGTCATGTTTATATTTTGGTATGAATGTAGATTTGAAAATAATTGTACAGAATATGTTTAAATGGTCACTTGTTATCAACATTCAAATTGCATCTGACCAGATTTAGACCACTGTCCATATAGAACACAAACATATGGCAGACATTCTATAGGAATATTACAGATTTATTGATTAATTGATTTGTTTTTTACGCCGTGTTTAAGGGTATTTCACTAGTTCTTGTCCCATTCCAGAAGCATTGCGAAACATAATCAGCCTTTGTACACATACACCTATTTGATAAAAAATTCAACACTTTCTTGTGACATTTCGACTATGCGTTTCGTTATTAGCTTTTACTTTGCCATACTAGAGAAGGATTTGTGATTTAATGTTACCAACTACATTATCAACTAATTATATTTCGTAATCGGATGGAATCAGCTCTTTGTGTGTGTATCCTACAAGAACTGTGAGAAAGCACAGAATCGCATTCTGAGTTTTGCTGAAATGTTATAAACAGAGTATTGTTCTTCTCGCCTCCATAGAACTCAACATGATGACACTACGATGATACAAATATTTCGTAAATAAGATGGCAGTTTACAATTCCTATTCCAATGCGTTCCCGCCGTAGCGTTATTTAAAGCTGGTAGAGTGACAACTAGCGAAAAAAACAGTTTAGTCTAAATATAAGTTAGATATGTTATATCAAATAAGGGATTGAAAATGGATTTAATTTAAAGCTAATAGCTGCAAGACAAGTGGAGCATATTATCAGTGCGTCAAATATAGCATCAAAAGAAATAAAATTAATTAATTTAAACAAGACCTGAGTAAGCGTCAATGAAATGTGAGTAAGCGAGTATCATTGATCAACAAGAATGGATGTGGTGATTATTCCCTAAAGCACAGAGTAAAGAACTCACGCAACTCCTCAAGTTATCACTGTTCATTGACAACTCGTGGACAAAAAAAGCTGAATGACGAACACATTACGCGGGAGTCTAATTGGTTGATCAGAAATAACCCTTCAACTAACCCAAGGCCATGATTAGAAACACGGGCTTAGATTTCACCCTGTCTGTTACAGAGATACATTTTTTGAACAGACTTTAGGGATTCACACGTTATAGTCCAGAGGAATTAATATTTGTCATATTATTCTCCTGCTGTTAGCTTTTACTGTTTATTTAAGGAGTAATGTAGCCAACACGTTACCTCCACGATACTATGAAGTACGTCATGCTTTCTTGAAATGTACTTTGTGTTTATTCGTGAAATATTGTGTCATTTATTCTTCATCTAGTTTTGGACAGGTATGCACCATATAAACAGTAGTGTCTACTTTTGTCTAGTAATGGACCGATATTTTGTTGGTGTTAATAAAGTTTCGTACCAAGTAAAATATTTTATTCATTCTTAATACAAGTTTCCATTGATCAACGGTGTACTATCGAATGTTTATTTTATAGCAGCTTCTCTAGTGTTCATTTAGTATGATGTTCTTTAATACTCATTTTGTTTTGTATTTCCCCACCATTTATTTTGTCTGGTATTTGCCATGTAGTATTTCACCCTATAAATCTCATTTAGTATTCTGTCCTCATACTGTCCTTAGTGCTGTACCCTCTCTTCTCAAAT
This sequence comes from Mopalia ciliata, assembly GCA_034783835.1. Lineage (NCBI taxonomy): Eukaryota > Metazoa > Mollusca > Polyplacophora > Chitonida > Mopaliidae > Mopalia > Mopalia ciliata. The sequence continues at coordinate 2,519 of JAVFBW010170814.1, forward strand.
TATATCATACATAAATAACATAATAACTCGGAAATATACTTTTAAAGTCATCTCGGGTCTGCAACGGCATCAGAGAAAGGATACAAGAGAAAATGACTCACGCCTTATGTCCAGTGTGTGGTAGACAGGTTTGTATAATAGCTCTGTTAAATTCCCCCCAATCCCAAGAGTTTGTTGTGAGCCATATTATGCTATATTGGCGAATAACGCAATAATTGCCAACGACGCAGTAATGACCAACAAGACAATAATGGTTTCGTTAAGACCATATTACGTTTTGTGTTTGATTGAACCGTCCATAAACGTCCAATTAACCCACAATCCACATCATTATTTGTGAAATATTTGGGAAACAATACATTGTGTTTGTAGACTACTTGTTACTGATAACAGCGATTCTAGTAATAAATTGTTTTGCCGTTTTCTCTGTTCAGATAATCTTTGTTACGTCAAGAACAATTTAATTCCTGTCAGATATTGACGGCTATTTGTATTACTGCTGTTTTTATTTTATTTTCATCAGTAAATACGAACGTATGACACTAAGCAATCATTTGTTAGGTAGCTTTCTTTCTCCTGGATTACTTTGTTGTAATTAATCAGACCAGAAGCCGACTCCACACAGATTGCCTAGATAACGTCAATCATCCACGGAAGTTCTGTTAAAACACTCCTAAGATAGAGGTGTCAGATTTGACCATCTTTATTTTATCACAAAACCATCAAGGTAAAGAAAACTTCTTGGAATGATTGAAAATTTACACTAAAGTATTTTTATTCAAATAACCTTATTCTAATAAATCAAATATGTGCCTTGTATATTTACGAAATAAAAACAATAAAGCAACAAAAATAATCCGAACGACAGTACAGGTATTAAACAAACTAGCAAAACAAAAGGTCATATTGCGAAATGTCTAATGGATTGTAAAATAATAAATTGATTTGCAAATTTTCAAACGTGGTCACTTACATGACGTTGTATTCCAACAATTATTGACGCCAGCACAGCGAAGACGTGAACTGTTTTCATAATGTTGAAATTTATTGTTCCCCCAGTGCTAATAAAACAGCAATGCTTTTCTTTAAACAAACTGACATTAACTAGAGGGCGACTATAAAAAAACAGCTGTTCAGAAAGCCGTTTAGTAACCAAGTTTTTTGACAACAAACAAGCCTGGAGGGGAATATCCGTTGTCGTCTGAAATGATGTTTTATCTCTGATCACGTAAAGAAATTCCCTAGTGCACTTGCCGTATTTTACCAGGTTGCTGAAGTTCTTGAACATCTTGAACTCGTCATTACTTATTGATTACTTCACATAAAAATGCTGCATGTTTGAAATTAAAACATTATTCAAATACACCCTGTTTGAAAAAGGAACATTGTACAAATAAACCATGATTTAGAATGAAACATTATAAAAAACGCTTTGTTTGAAAATGAAAACATTATGCAAATACAGCATTTTTGAGAATGAAACACAATACAAATACAGCAATATGAGGATTGAGCATTACACAAATACACCATGATTGAGAATAGAAAACTATAAAATACGCCATGTTTGAGAGAGGGACTTAATTTAAAAAAGGTGTTTGAAAATGGAACATTATACAAACACATCATGTTTGACAATGGAACATGTCTGAGAATGGAACATTATACAAACACCTTATGTTTTAGAATGGAACTTGGTACATACACAAAATGTTTGAAAATGGAACATTGTACAAACACACAACATGTTGAGAATGGAACATTGTACAAACACAACATGTTTGGGAATGGAATATTGTACAAACAGATCATGTTTGAGAATGGAACATTGTATAAACACAACATGTTTGGAGATGGTACATAATTATTTGTGAGTTTGAAACATTGGATATTCAATATGTGCGAGTTCAACATTTATTGTCGATAGTTAAGAAATCGTTACGTTCCATTCTCAAACTGGCAGTTATTCTTCTGGTATACCCAATATACTTGTCCTAATGTCCAGGTTTTGTTTAATGACACATGACGTGTTTTTGACCAATCTGAACAAGACGATTTGTCTAAAGGCAAAGTGTTTGTATTTTCCAAAAACATGTGTATTTTGTACATAGAGTTAATATGATAAACATCCCTTATCTTTCCCTTAAGAAGGCAAAATATATAACAATGTATACAGCTTTCAGGCCTATCTATCTATTAGGGTTCTTACTTCCAGTGTGTGTATACAGATAGCCTACATGTACCTGCCCAGCAATGTTTAGACCGCCTCTTGTTTTTGAACAAAGGACTCGAAACTGATTGGCTGGAGTGAACATACGTAACTCTGACTTGGGTGTTTAAAGTTTGTGTGGGCAACGTTTAAACAAAAACAACAAAATAACAGACATTTTTTTCCGTTTTGCCTTGGGAAGATGAGATAGGTGGAACAGCAATTATTTTAATATCAATTCAGGAACTAATTTGATGCCAGAAGACAGTAGCTGTGGCCCAGAGACCATATTGAGCTGATTAACCTATAACTTTATAAGATTATGTTTTTGATCATTTTACCGCCTCAGTTGGGCTGTTTCATTATTAATAGCCGTGCTCGCTCTACGGCATAATACTGCTGAGTTCAGAGACATCAAATTTCATCTAGATTATGAGATTTCAGCTAGACTTAGGAGCGACATAGCATAATTCATAATTAATCGCAAACGAGATTAAATTTGGAAGTTAAGTTTTCGGGGAATAAATAATTTGTAAGGTATATTTTGATGTAATAAGATGACGGTGTTATGTGTATTGATGATATTATGATAATTTTAATGTAAATTATTCTAACATACAAACTGTACAAACATGATGGTACAAACATTGATTTGGTTTTGGCTTGTTGCAGAATTATGGGTTGATTGGTATCAGGATAATGGTAGTTTATATTATTAAATGTGTCATTAAATAGATGAATTGTTTCCCACAGGGAGTAAAACAGAGAAAGAAAAGACCATATTTTAGACCAAGAAGATAAGTTTATTAAAGAAGATATTTCCTAAGTATATTCATCACTGCACGTTTGACATATGATCGTAACGCATTTTACAGCGAGTGGAATTATTTGAGAACAAACTGCCTTTAAAACGCATGCATCTTTGTAGTTCGTAGATTCATTTGCAGTCTTTGTATCAATTATTGTTGGTATACACTTACACTACCGATGTAAGTGTCCGATATACTCGTTGGATCCCATTGGAGACGTTGTGTAACAGCTCAGCGATTCTTTTTGACAAATGTATTTATTCTTAGAGATCAACATTCCAAATGTAAAAATTCAAACATCCCGAAGTAAACATTTGTATATGTTGAGGCTATAAGTTGCTGAAGGAACGTGTCCGTAGTTGTTGGAGAGCGGAAGACAGTCGCAAGAATTTATGTCCGGAAACCTGGTGATATGTTTCAGTAATAACATAGCTTAATACAAAGGTATTTTAATGATTTAAAATAATTATGTGTCTAATAACTCTAATACCTCGTCCATTTACTCAGACGAATCACTCTTTTTCAGGATGGCAGCGAGTAAGTAAGGTAATGTTAGTTATCAACATCACTCCAGTGTTTATACGATTCATCTACGGTCAAGTGCTATGCAGGTAATTCTCGTTGGTTACAGCGACTTCTGTGAAAGTTAAACACAGAAGCAAGCCGGATTTCCAGTTTTCCCAGTTGTAGGAGCATTCCATTGTATGTTCCAGGTTATTGAACATGATGCGTATTATCATTGCGCAGTATGATTTGATAAATTTTCACGTTTCCGTTACCCTACCGTAATAATTCGTCGTGACAATATTGAATTATTGTGGTACAAAATCTTGATAGCGTCTTAACACGTCGTTAAATTCGATTAATCGATACGGATCTTCAAGGTCAATTTGATAGTATCTAATAGTACTATCTACTTTCAAACATCGTGCTTGCAAACGAACTTTAGGTGAACCCGAGGCGGGTTTTGTCCTAGAAAGACAGGTATTGTTATCCAAAGCGATCTAAGCCTAGTTGTTCCAAGTACCATGGCGACATTATACCTTCAGTACTGGTCGCCATTTGAGATAAACTTTGGATCGGTTTGTGGAACGGGCCCACTAGTCTTAACACATAAACTGTCACACTTTGACGAATTAGCAAGCGTTTAAAACCCTGGCGAATACGTTGGTGTACGACCAATAAGTTATGGGAATGTTTTATGTAAGTTAACAGATAACTGTACAAACATGTACAAACTTTTCGACGTATGCCATCCTATTACCATACGTCCCATGTACGCGGGCCATAAATTGTAGGTAACTTATGTGATGGTGACATACGTTCACACGTGTTACTTGAAAGTTGTTCAAAAGTCTACATACTGTCTACCATATCCAAACTTTATTTCTAACATATGAGTAACGTCCTCTGACACGTGATATGCTATAATAGCGCTACGCATAAGTTAGTTTATCGTTGGACATAACTTGTGAACGCCATTGAAACGCTAATCATTCGTTGGTATAAGATATCTATAGGCCCTAAGGTATCGAAACCTTCTTAATAAGTAACTATCATGATAGGAATACGTTCAACTCTTTATGTATGTGCCCAAAACTAAAGAAAATATACATCGATAGTTCAGCCTATGCCAGCATTTTAGAGACATTTGGATACATCAGCATACACTTAGTAAATTGTCAAGGTGTGACGGGGCATTAACACAGGCCGCGAATCTCCTCTCTCGTTAATGGTACACACTTGAACAACACACAAACATTTGATTCATATCGTTTATCAACATTATTAAATTTGACTGAATTACATAAGTGATCATGAGATTGAACTAAAACAGATCAAATGTATTTATTGATTTGTTCATCTTATAAATTTTATAGAAATGCTGTCAATCACCGAAATGAAGAGTTTTTTTTTCATTTTTTAATGTATATGCACTCTCGCGTTCAACCTTTTCCGGTTAAAACTTTATGGGAAATGTAATTAAATTACTACTGCATTCAATATCTAAAATACTATTTGGCAAAAAAGTATCTTGAAATGTAATCAAGTCAAATGTGATTTGTATCAGTTATTCTATAAATCTGTGTTTAGATAATATGGAACCAGAAGTATGAAAGAATCGAGGTATGTTCATGTTTGGCTGGCATCACATTGAAAGAAACTGACAGCAAACCCGGACTAATCAGATGACCCTGTTTTTAAACAGAGCATCTGATTCAGGAACGACTTAGTTAATAGAGTTCCCAAACTACAGACTGCTTGTAATAAATCCCGAATGTCACTACTTTTCGACTAGCCAATAAATCACCGGATTCTGTGTCGTGTTCTATATATGTGAGATAAGCCAATGTATGAATGGTCGAATTCATACGGCAAGATGTTCGTATTAAATCTACTATCAATTAATAGGCCTACAATTTGTTTCTGTAAGATCGCTAGTTTGTTTGGTGTCCATCGTGTTCATGAGTATATTATATAATACCTCGGGGAAGTTTGATTATGAAGGTTAACAGTAACCTAGTGATGGCCTCCCCATGATTTACTAGGTCACCGGAATATATAGTCTGGCTAAACCAGACTTCTCGCGAGAACTTCGACCACGGCTAGATAGTCTGGTAACAGAGCATAATAAACGTTGCAAAAAGAAAATGACCGCCATATGGTCCGGTTATTGTATAGTTAGTTTTCTAATAGGCTAATCTAAAAATATATTTCAAACAGTACATTGAACCTAAAACCTTTGTATTTATTTACCAATAAATTAACTTTGAGGTTTTGGGTGAGATTGAATGTTTTAAAATATATTAAAGAATTAACCTATCAGAAAACCAACAGTACGATACCAGGACCATAATTATGATGGCCATTTTTTTTTTTTTTTTTTTTTTGCAACGTTTAGTATGCTCTGTTACCAGACTATCTAGCCGTGATCGAAGTTCTCGCGCAAAGTATTGTTTAGCGAGACTACGGAATATAAGGCCTGTAAGTCATGTGATATCACTTGCGATATTTTTCGTAATAAAACCACTTCCGGTGACAGTCCAACTTTTATCTATTTCTAGAATCAACGGAAAGTTGAAAAGGTGACGATAGTCCCTTACCTTCACACATTAGGCAAAAAAAAAAATACAGCTCTGAAGTCGGTCACCGGAAGTCGAGTAGACGCAAATGAGACTTACGGACCATATTCTCCGTTTATACTGGAGATCAAATAGACAACTGGAAGTAGCAAGGGGTTTACTGAAGGGGGTTGCGCAGTCCACTACTCAGGTTAATCAACCACAGCCCGATTTGTGCTAGATGCCAATTTGAAAATTCCACCAACAATTTTTTATAAAGGGTAATGTTGTATTCAACCTTTTAATTAAATGGACCATTATGCGCTTAGTTTGAACAACAGTTTATCCAACAGGACTGACGTGTCACACGTTCTTGTGAGGTGCACTTCATTTTTAGTGAAATAGGCTTCGACAACTATACGGCCAAAAAACTAATATTGCGACGCTTGTAATTTGGCCTATTTTTTGTATTCTTTATTTCTTGCTATTTTTTACACATCATTTGTCTTCATTTGTTTAATGCATTTTTATTGTAGAGCAAACATGTTTGGTAGCCTCCACCAGAATTCGAACTGGGGGCTCTGATTAACAGGACCAGTACCCTAACTCGGAGCTCTGATTAACAGGACCAGTACCCTAACTCGGGGCTCTGATTAACAGGACCAGTACCCTAACTCGGAGATCTGATTAACAGGACCAGTACCCTAACTCGGGGCTCTGATTAACAGGACCAGTACCCTAACTCGGGGTTGAAAGACATTCAGTTTTCATTTAAGTAAAAGCGGCTATTCTTTCTCTACGGAAAGCACTGACCTGTGGTCACTGAATTAGGTATTTCTACACATAAAGATATATCGATATAAAATAAGAACAATGGCAAAAATAACCTACGCTAATCACGAACGTGTGGAATATAGCGATCGGATCTGAAAGAATCATAGTTATGGCTTCCCGTTACAATCAAACAAGTACATAATATAAGTTGCATTTATTTACACTCTATGATTCAGTGCAATATTGAATTCGGTTCTCAAGAGTGTAAAGAGGGTGGTTGGAAGGAGCTCCATGTTGCACTGGTGCTCTCAGAGCTAAAGTGGAACAGGAAGCCGATATGTTTGTGGTATCTGTGTCCCGTCCTGTCTTTGTTTGTTGCCAGCGGTGTTGACGGTGGTTTCCTTCACCTCTTGAGCTGGCACATCGTCATATAAGTGAAATAACCTTGAGTACGACGTTAAACCCCAATCAAACAAACAAACAAGAGTGTAAAATACAACAACTGACACAGATTACATTAGCAGATAACTGAATATCGAACGAACCCTAACTTGTCTTTCTTTGGCTCTGTTTCTCCGGATTGAGGTGACCAAGATTTACGTACGAGCACGAATGTGCCATGGTTGTAAAGACAGATTCAATATTTGATTATCCCCTAAAAACAGTTAGTTAATCAGATCGGAGGGGAGACAAGCGTCTTCGTTGTCTTGCGAGTATTGTTCATTTTAATTTGGTTATCCTTTTTCATTATAGGTTGTTGTTCCAGCAAAACTAATCCCTCCAGCTAAGGGTGATATGTTTCCAGTGCAATTCAGCTGTCTTTTGATATCACTGGAGGGACCTTGTTTTCCAACAGAGCAAAATAATTCCTTTTTTTTTTAATTTTTATTTTTTTTTCAGTTTTTACATTACTGAGTTCCAGTGTACATAACCTTAACAGTTCTGAACAAACGAGTTAACACACTACCTTTATTTGTGACTTAACACTGGTTTCGCTATTGCCATTTTATTTTAGTTTTCTCTTGCAATTTAGATGTGCCAAACTCTTTATAGACATGTGTCACTGGCGATTTTATTACGGAAATCAACAGCAGAAATTTATAGTTGTCATGCTTTTATAAAAACCTCAATATAAACTTCATATACTGTCCTTTTTAAAAGACAATCCAAGACGTATACGCTATCAAAAAATACTTAAACACACATTTCTGAGGGATTTGTTGAACAAATAGGCTAAATCTCCAATGGGTACATAATGATTACATTTATAATACACACCATTTCCGAGTATACTTTTTCCAAAAGTTAAAAAAAAATCGAGATTGGTTTTCCATTCTTTATTCTTACAAAATCCGGTCGTTCAAAACATAAACCCGGTACTTGGTTGCCACAATAAATTTATCCTGTCGAGCCATTGCTAAAAAATTGTTTCCGGCAAAGAACAATATGCCGTCTACAATTATGTGTGAATGAACGACAGGAGGGCACTGTAATATATCATATAGAGCCCCTGATGACCGCTTCTAAATCATATCAGTTTAAGGTGGATAGTTTGTGTTTGCTGTTAGAAAAAATAATCCAATAACGTTTCTCAGTGATATTTACGACTTTTTTGTTTTAGGTCAGATAGACACAAGATAATTATTCGATTTAAGTGTGGTTTCATTTTGTAGGTGAAACACATAGAGGAAAGGTCTGTTCTCTATTACTGGAGAATATTTTATTTTGATAAAATAATAATCTATATGGAAAAAATCAAGTTCGACATCGATAAATATATATC
>JAVFBW010170836.1:0-11152 GCA_034783835.1 Mopalia ciliata
AACCAGGTTGTCGGTGGATGCATTTGCAATGCATACAGGGTGACTTTGTTGTCTCTAGGGATACAGTTATGATTTAAGATCCAATTTTTGTCGAAATTTAGCTGAAGAGGCGTTTGAAAAAACGATAATAGTTTGGCAAATGTTTCGACTGTATTTGGCATGTGGATTTCTACGACACATAAACAATCTGGGCTTTTAATAATGGTTGTATTGAAGGCTTTTCTCGACAAAGAATTTGATTAAATGTCTGTACAACCAACAGTGATCCCTGTATTGTAGGAAGATATTTTATTGAGGAAGTGGCTTTTGGATAAAAGATTGATTGATTATTTGATGTTTAACACCATTCTTAAGGGTATTTCACTTATATGACGGCAGTGTATTCCAACAATAATTGACATTTGCACAAGCAAGATGTGAAGCGGTTCCATAATGTTGGAAAGTTAATGTTCCCCCACTGCTAGAACAGACAACATTGTTACTCTGAGAATAAAACGCCCTTAGCCAGAGGGCTTGGAAGAAAAGAGAAAAACATAATAAAGATGGGTTGGTTTTCCATCAAGTATAGTTGGGCGGTGAGCGTTTGTTACTTGTTATGTATAGTAAAGGCCACCAGCTCCGCCGCTCCACCACGCATTATACGTGACAACCCCCCTGTTAGAGCCAGTAGTGTAGAATTTGACCAGTATTGTATAAATCGACTAGTAGTGTAGAAAAAATCAACCAGTAGTGTAGAATCGACCAGTAACGTTGAAACAATAAACCAGTAGTGTAGAAATTTACTGAACCAGTAGTGTAGAACGAAATCAACTAGTAATGTAGAAAAAAACGTCCGACCAGTAGTGTAGAAAATGAAAAATGAAATCGGCCAGTAGTGTAGAATTTTTTTTCTTCAGAAAATTCGGCCATAATAAGGTAATATCAATATGTTTAAGTATCTCAGGTATAAATTATACTCGGCAGAAGAAAGATTGAAGAATTTTAACACTGTTAATACATCATCCACAATTTTTATTCCATTTTTAGTTTATATTTTATTCGATATTCTATCTTATGTTTACACCACTCATATTTTTATCAGATCCTCCATAAAAATATAGTTATGTCAGTATGAACAGAAATTCTAACTTAAAACAACTGGACTAAACAACACCACACGTGACATTTAAATTTACATTCTGTCGCCCATATATGGAGTACATTCATGAATTTAAACTTCGATATTGGTATCTTTTTGAAGGTGTTACTATATAGTGGTGACCCTTCAATTTATTCCACTGGTATATTTATGCACATACAAAGAAATGGGAACAGAAATTCAAGAACAGAAGTTTGACCAAGGATGGCAGGGCAAATACGAGCAACGATTACATCTGACAATTATAGACGATTTTTGTTCACTTTTAATAACTTAACATGTTGGCACTAATTGTTTTTATATTTGTATTTATAAATTTATAGGTTTAGTGGTTTACAACTTGTTTCCCTTCTATCATTAAATATAATATTTATCATTCATTTATCTTTTATTTCACACTAGGAGAAGGGTCTACGCAGTGCTACTCCCTTCTCTCATGATCCTATATATCTTTTGGATAAAAATTCTTAGATAAAATGAAATACTGCTGTTATTTTCCTTTTCAGACGGCGGATCAGTTTAAGGATACTCTAACCCCTCTACAGAGTGTTTTTACGTTTTGCCGTTTAACTTCTAAACTACCGTGAATTTTGCAAACACATGTATATATATTCTGAATCGTCTTTTTCTGTAGAACAATAATAAGTAAATTATTTTTTTCTAAAATTTACATAAAAAATTATTTTGCATAAAAAGGACATTTTTGCTACCTCTTTTTCAAATTACTACTTCTTTTACACTATTTAAGTCAACTGTTCAATCTTACATCAACGCATAGTACATAATGTGAACTTAAAAACCGTCATTCAGCTTTTTCCAATTTGTCTTACTTTTTTTGCAATATTGGGTTAAAGGTAAAAAATCAACAAAATGAGTCAAAATAGTGAAATCTGAACTTCTTATAATTTTATCTAAGAAACGAAAAAAGATATTAAAAATTTGAATGACAGTTTTTTCGTTTTATATGTGGCGATGAAGTGTGCAAAAAATCAGTTCTGTAGGTATAACAACAGCTGAGGAGTAGGCATTTTTCCAAGTACAGTACACTGAAAAATGAAAGCAGGGAAAATGGGTGTATATGAGTGTATTATGAAGTATACCCGTTTGTCTATCAAATGGACAATAGCGGACCGTGTCAAATGCTAGTTGAATTCCATTCAAGCTGTGATCACTCTCTGAACAGGCTAACACCAATCAACCACATGCGGCGTCAGTGAATAAGTGCTCAATATACAATACACGGAAACTGTTGATACGCGTTGGTCAGACAGTTAATCCTCTCCAGGTAGCTACCTGTATTTAATTGATTGTCAAAATACCCCTGTTGTAAATAATGTAGTCAAGTTTTATCATCAAAGTTAACGGTCTTCAAATTCAAATTTCAGGTATGCTCTGGGATAAAGATCACAATCTCAACTTTTGGAATATGCAATAATAAAAAAATCGCAAATTTTTAGCTTAGGGGGGGTAAGAGTATCCTTAAATTGACCTGTCCAGCATTAGTTCTTATGTTACATCCAGGTAGAATGATTTCTCATCAAACCAAAATGTTAGGATTTATGAATGAACTTTATTGGTGGCAATTATATTTGGTAGGAAGTGTGGGTTTGGAATGTGTTTAAACCTATCTTCCACATATCATGACAATCTCTAGGTTTGAAGGAGTTAGGTGCACGATTGGCTTTTCTCATACTTCTCGCGTTACTTGTCATGAACAGTCAACTTATCTTTAACATCACATGATGTTTTGCCAAGAAACAATGATGATAATAAAGCCTGTAGTGCACTTTAATGGGTGATTCTCTCAGTATGACAGTAACCAGCGGAAGGTTGTGGCAGTTTAGGGCTTTACCCAGTAATCTCATAAAAATGCTGGCCAAGTATCTAAAATGGTTATTTAATCAATTGATCTAACATTGAATAAACAAACAAACAAATAAATATACCAAATTCAGGTCAATGATTGACCTACAAGTATGCTGCAATGTAGCTGTGAGCTTTCATCTGGTCAAGTAGGTATAAGTGTATTACCAGTATAATTTGGTTCCTGAATCAGTTTGTATATAAGTCTGTAGCAGTGTGTATAACAGTTAGCCAGTCCAAGTAATTGGGTTTTGTGCGGTAAATTATATCCATTTCCCTGTTTATCCATGCGGTAGATAATTAAGATACTTTGTACCTACCATAAATTACTTAACAGTCTGTCGTGAAAAGATGGGATCAAAGAGGACTTAAAAAATTACTGGCTTAAGGACACAAAATTTGATAGATTAAACTTTATTCATGAATTCAGACTGATGACCCATGTATACTAAACAAGAAATTGTGATGTGTAGTGTCTAAAAGATAAAACCAAAAAGGGATGGAATGTACATGAAAAATCATGCGCCTAGCAAGTTCATAGCAAAGCTAGCAAGTTCACAACATTTAGTCACAGTTACTGTAATTCTGAGCAGTAAACTTTATATTTTCATTTCTTTTTTATTTTAAATCATTTGTAAACTTGTTATTGATTTGGTATTTAATATAACATAGGCTTATGTTGGTTTGCTAGGTATCTTAGCCAAGGAACAAAACCATTTTATGTGGATTTTGTCTGGCATGGAAATTGGTGTATTTCCGCTACATGATGTGTCCAGTGCTTATTTTGTGGTTGTTTATGGCCAGTGACATCCAGGCATGTGCATGAAATAACTTAAGTATATCGTAAAATTACATAAAAAAATTTAAGTAATAGCCTTAAGGTTATGTATTATTGACAATGTAAAATAGAGAAGATCAACGTACTAGGATATCTGTCATATATACAGGTATGGAAGGTAATGATTAATAATAGATAATGACAGCTGTCTAGCTGATCTAATTAGCTAGCACACGTTCTGTGTTATTATTTTACCTTTTTAGATGCTGACAACTAGAATTCATCTGAAAGGATAATTTGTGAAACTTTAATAAACCGTGAAGTGCATTGACATTTTGTTCCTATTACCTGAGAGTTCTTGTAGTAACTAGGTTATATTGATCATTATCCAGTTATTGGTTGTCAACCGTGCTATGATTATTCCAGAAAAAATGAGAGAGTTCGTCATAAGGAAAAGCTTAATTCAAAGCCACTCTCCATCCAATACATGCTGTTATGGCATGTAGCTTGGAAGGAAACTATTTGCTAGTGAAGATAAGGTGAAGTAAAATAAGTATTATGGACAGTGCTAGAGTAAAGATACCTAGCAATTAATTAATTGTGTCTCTCTCTCAAATTCTGTACAATATATCACATACATGTATACTTGCATTAGTAGTTAAGTTTGGTCATGAGACGATTTAGTTATTTTGAATTTCTTGCAAATTATAAAGTATCATTATTTTTATGTCTGTAATTTGCTATGGTAACCATATTCACCACAAAGCAGATCTCTCTTATTGATTTGTTTTATTTAGACCTGATGAAATCCAATACAAAAATTGTGTTTTGGTTGGTTTGGCCGGAAAGACCAATTATAGAACTGTTCCCCAACAGTTGGTAAAGACAGAGTGGCTAAATTGCCTGACTAAATGTGATATGTATTGGGGTAATTGAGATGAGGACAGTTTGTGGTCATGCATGTCTTCATTTGATTGAAATTACCTTAAGTAGGCCTACATATCACCAATTAAACCACCAAACAAACAATTTAAAATCCTAAATAATTGTCCTCACTGCTTTTTGATATTAAAGAATCCTATCCCATGATGGTTTTATCTCGTATTGAATCTTAATAAGAGGAAGTATACCCTTTACTTTTGTTATTCAAAAATTTAATAGTGTAGAGGGATAATTTGTTGACCTAAATTTGCCGTTGTTATTTTGGAAAGTCATGTGAATTGCCTCCACTTACGCTGTTTGTCTTTCACTGTATGGCCTATATAAAATAGCATTGATTTTATACTAACCTTTGAGAACCAGGCTTGATTTGCTTTGACAATTCCTTTTGTCCAATTGTGGTTGAAAACGATCAATAAATCTCTCATGAACACGTGTATCTGCTTTTGGCTTGATGGAAGATATAAAATAGTAAATATGTTCTGATAGTTTGTGTCCAAGGTTTGTAAAACACAAATTCTTTCAAATCAAGTTTTTTATTGTTCCATTTAGAAATAGGTTTGCCCAGTGGTATTTGTGTTAGCAACCATTGTATATAATATTATGGTGGGAAATTCATTAAGTTAAATAAAACCAAGTTTGTCACCATGCGAAATAATAAAACTTAGTAAGTAAAAATATGTAAATAAATTAAATAAATAAATCAACATCAGAAAGAAATATGCTGTCAAGGGATTATTGACTTGTAAATTTGTGAATTTACTTTCCATCTTGAATGTACAATTTCTTTACAGGTAAGGATTCGGCTTTGTGGCCTAGTTTAAGTTAGAAATGAAGGATTGGGCCATTAACATGTAAGGTCCCCATCATAGAGACCAGTCTTCCCCAGGTCAAGACATGTTTAAAAGAGGCTGTCAGCTTCCACGAGATACTGAGTGACTCCTAAGCTGGAAATGCTGTGAGCTTTGTGTGTTTGTTGTCTTGATCCTGCCGACCAATCGTTGGCCGGATGAGAACCGTGAGAGGGAGAGAGAGTGAGAGCTGGTCGTTAGAGAGAGAAAGGGTATGAATCATTCAGGTGGGGAAGCCAACATGTAACGGACCAGGTGAGTTTGTCTACAACAAATCATCTATGTTAATGCAGTACTTTAACGATGTTAAGCACAGATAAGTTGAAGCAATTATTAGCTAACTGTACAACTCCTTAAAGAAGTGTTGTTAAAAACTTCTAAAGCCTTTCATTTTGTTTCAGAATGATTTTATGTGTCCCAGTTATTTTTATCTCGTTTACACCTGTGTACCTGTAGGGGGATGAAAAAGGTACATATGACAGGTATGTGTCTAGTTTATAAAACCCCTTTGTAGTGTTATATAGACTTGTATCCAAAGATCAGATATACATATCTTATAAGTATTTTGAAAATTTATAATTTCCAACCTTTACACTTTTGAAGTTCACTTTTCTTTTGCACATTTGAGCCTTTTTCAGATGATTCCCATCTTCGAGATTCCCCCCTTTTTAGCCCCCCCTCCCCTCCCTCTCCACCTATTGGAATTATGTACTGATTAACCATAACAGAATCCTGAAAGATTGTGTGTTTAAATGTTTACAATGCTTTATATAGCATAGGACAGACATGTTTTGCCAAGCCGATCAGAACAATGCTGTATGTAAATAGAGGGTTAATCATTACAGCAGAAAGATATTTGTGACTTTTACTTTGAATATATTTGTTGCACGGATGCTTATTTAAATTTAAACTGAATAAATATAAAGACAACTTCCTCATTAACAGCCTTACATACAGTAGCGGCAGCAACATCAATGTCGCAGGTGGTTTCCTTCACCTTTTGGGCTGGTATTTCGTCATATAAGTGAAATACCCTCAAGTTCGATGTAAAACCCCAATCAAACAAACAAACACAGATCAATGTGGCACACAAAGTCGACCTGTTTAGGCCCCCAGCCCAGGTTGTTGTATGACTCCATGTTATGGCCCATGAATGTCATGTGATTTGTCGCCGACATCATTGGTGATGATACCTTTAAGTTAGCACAATGCCATATGAGTGAAATAAGACTGAGTATGGCATAAACTACAACCAAAGACTTGATTTATTTATGGCTTACCTCAAACACCATGATGTAACCATTTCAAGTGGAGCATATAAAGTCAGATTTATTTCCCAGTCCATTCTGTTGCTCTTGACTACATTGTTTACTAATTACTCACCTGTATTCTTGTTGCGTTGCTGTCATCGGGCTATTGAGGCAGACCCACTTCTAAGCATCGACTTTCCATATTGTATGAACATGAAGGGACACAGGTTAAATAACTACACAGTTTTGTTGTATGTTCCTAAACAGAGAGAGCCATGGTAAACATGATAGAACTATATGCTCACTTCTTGTTCAAATTTATTGATTGGTATTTACTTTAATTGAAAATGTTTAATGCATATGAGTTGCCATGTAACAGTTTGATCAAGTAGAAATACTTAGTTATTAAACATTTATGATAAACTAGTCATCATCTTGAAGCAAAATGTTGTGTTTTCATTTCTTCAAGTTAAATTTTTATAATAAACTCTTTAAAAATCAGTTATTTTGAACATTTTTCAACCTGCAGTATTCTTCTGAATTCAAGACACAACTTTATAAATTCTCCATTGTGTTAATACAGTTTTGAAATAATCCATTAGTTTATTGCTTAATTTTACTTCATTTTTTTTATCTCATTAGGTGTACAATAGGATTATTAAGTTAACTGTTAGTGTTTCTCTGTGAAAGTTGATGTTTTAATTTGTAAAACAAATCTTGTTTCTGGTTTAATAAGTTCATCGAATACAGATCATACACTCCCCTTTAATACAATATGAATTTTGGTATATAAGAAATGTTACCTTGGAAGGATAACATGCAGGGATTGAGCCATCATTGTAAGAAGAGCAAGAATTTCTTAACGATCAGACAAAACTGACATCTCTGCCAAATAAAATTCCTCAGTGTTTGATAGACGTGCTCTGACTGAGTCAGATGCCTGCAGAAGAACCTCATTATAATTCCTGATGAGTGGACAGTTTGTTTAGATGTAGAGCTCCAATGTTTTACAGGCCAGCAAGCTGCACCTGTGACAAACACTGCCTGAACAGACCATGTAAAGACTGATCAGTCAACATTACATGAATCAAGATCAGAACTGATTCCTCAACGTTAGCTCAATCTTAATCAGAGCTGATTGGTCAAGATTGGCTGAATCCAGATCAGAACAAATTGGTCAGCATTAGATGATTCAAGATCAGAATTGATTAGTCCTCATTGCCTGAATCCAGATCAGAATTGATTGGTCAACATTAGCTGAACCCAGATCAGAATTTATTGGTCAACATTAGCTGAATCCGGATCAGAATTGATTGGTCAACATTAGCTGAATCCAGATCAGAGTTGATTGGTTAGCATTAGCTGAATCCAGATCAGAGTTGATTGGTCAACATTTACTGAATCCAGATCAGAGGTGATTGGTAAATTAGCTGAATCCAGTTCAGAGGTGATTGGCCAAAATTAACTAATTCCAGATCAGAACTTGTTCAACATTAACTGAATCCAGATCAGAGTTGATTGGTCACCATTAGCTGAACCCAGATCAGAGTTGATTGGTCAACATTAACTGAATCCAGATCAGAATTGTTTGGTTATCGTTAGCTGAAACCAGATCAGAGTTCATTGGTCAACATTAGCTAAATCCAGTTCAGAATTGATTGGTCAACATTAGCTGAATCCAGATCGGAGTTGATTGGTTAGCATTAGCTGAATCCAGGTCAGAATTGATTGGTTATCATTAGCTGAATCCAGATCAGAACTTTTGTTCAACATTAACTGAATCCAGATCAGAGTTGATTGGTCACCATGAGCTGAACCCAGATCAGAGTTAATTGGTCAACATTAACTGAATTTAGATCATAACTTATCCTTCAACATTACTGGAATCCAGATCATAATTGATTGGTCAACACTTGGAATCATATCAGAACTGATTGGTTAATGTCACCTAAATCTAGCTCAGAATTGATTGGTCATCATGACATGAACCCAGATCAGAATTGGTTGGTCCTCACTGCGGAATCCAGGTCAGAGTTGATTAGTCCTCATTGTGTGAATCCAGATCAGAGTTGATTGGTTAACATTAGCTGAATCCAGATCAGAACTGATCATTTGACCATACTTAAATCCAGACCAGAACTGATCCTTCAACATTACTAGAATCCAGATCAGAACTGATCATTCAACATTAGCTGGGTCCGGATCAGAACTGATCAGTCCTTATTGCCTGTCCAGATCAGAATTGATTAGTCCTCATTACGTGAATCCAGATCAGAACTGATTGGTCACCATTAGCTAACTGAGTTGATTGGTCACAATGAGCTAAACCCAGATCAGAGTTGATTGGTCACCATTATCTGAATCTAGGTTCATACTGATTTTGTCCAGATGATCAGGAGGCTTCTCAACTTATTCAGTTTTTCTTTCATTTGTTATGGACAGTATCTGTTCTTCCTTTCGTGATATCTTGTTCAACCCAGCATAGATTTTGTTCTTCTGCAACTGCTAACATACATTTGAAGTGCATATTTGATAAAAGTAGAGAACCAAAATTTGCATAAATCTACTTGAGACAATTTTCCTTTCGTTCAAACCGGAAGATCAAGCTGATCTGGTTGTAATTTGTATTAATTGTAAGTTTACTGATGATGGAGTTTGGTCGTTATTTGACTTTTCATCTGAATTGAAGTTTGGTTTTAATTGAAGTTTGGAGTTTGAAATTAATTGGAGTTTGAAGTTTGACCTTCAGTGGAGTGTGATAATATTTTGAAATTGAATCCTTGCTTGGAATTTCATCTGAATTGAAACTTTGTCTTAATTCTCAATCTGAAGTTTGAACCAAATTGGTGTTTGATCCTAATTTTGAGTTAATATTACTTTCATTTTTTTAAAGTAAGTTTTAATTTTTATCACAAACAGTTTTAAATCTCAATGTTCAATTTGATCTTACATGTAGGTTGGAGTTTCCTCTTAGTCTTAACATTTTAAAAATTTTCTATTCAGGATATCCTTCTACATTTGTACACCGTTGTCAGTTCAAACATTTACTAGGTAAGTAAGACGTTTAGAACCTGACCGGACAAAAAACTAGAGAATCAATTAAGAGTGGAGCAATACGGCAAAACATCCTCAAAATTCAGTCTCTATTTAACATCCTTAATATTCAGTCTCTATGTTAACGCTTGTTTGTCTTATGTCTTACATTCTTAAATTTATACAAAGTGAATAAAACAATCAATAGATGATTTAAAGTCGTATCCTAACTGCAAAAGAATTGTTTGAGTTAGCCCAACCCAATCAATAACTTGACAATAAAAGCCTGGTGCTCTCAGAACTAAGGAATGATACGAAACCGATCTGTTTAGTTTTCTTGTATTTCTCCTGTCTGGCCACTGTTGTTTCTGTGTTGCGAGGATGGTTTCCTGCTCTGAACTTTAGGCTGGCACATAATCATTTGTGTGAAATAACTAAGTTTGTTGTAAAACCCCCAAAATATCCTGAGAGCTTACTTTTCTGTTTGAACTTGTATTGAACATCATTTTTAAATAGTTTTGTTTCACTTGGAGTTTAATTTGGAGTAGAGGTTGCATGGCACAGGTTGAAATTGTCATATGTGTCCTTTTGGAGAAACAGTCTGGAGAAGTCAGTCACTTGTCTTGTCTACAATCTTCTCAGGCTTTATTAAAGGTGTGTTGTCTGTCTGTCTGTCTGTCTGACTTTAATGCAATCAGTTTTCAAGCTTTCTTAATAGCATTTCTGGGAAGTTAACTCCTGGTTTGTATACAGTTTTGTTATTGCCAGTTACTGATATACAGTTTTGTTATTGCCAGTTACTGATAAAGTTTGAGTTTCATCTAGTTAAGTTAAGTTTGTATTTTTTTTTTTCAAAGGTAATGCCTTTTTGAGATACATGTTTCAGTTTTCCATTTTTGTTGGATTTCAATGTGTTAAATGGTTTTTAAACATAAACATATGAATAATCTTCAGCACATTTAGCCTAAATAAGTCTCTCCTTTTAATTTAGTGAAGTTGACACATAAGTTATTAAGGACTGGCAACTCCGAAGGTATCCCTTCATTCCTATTGTTGTAAACAGAAAAGAGAGTACTACAGTTAATTTTAAATATAACCAATACACCAAACTCCACAAAACGTTATAGCAGTCTAACCATTAAGACAGATGGAATTGTTTTTTTACCAAATGTTTCAAATAAATAGGGCTGCTGTGCATACATTTAAAGCTTTGAAGCTTTTGAAAAAATTTGCTAATCTTGTTAAAACAATTCATAGGTGTCATTTTACCAAAGTCCTTCTGCCAATATAGCTGAATTAT
>JAVFBW010170847.1:0-11152 GCA_034783835.1 Mopalia ciliata
AAAATACCGAAATGTTTCTCACCAAATAGTGATAGTTTAAATAAGTGCTTTTTGGCTAATTATTAATGCCCGTATGTTTGTTTTGAATTTACAGAGAGACAGTGGATAGTGGATGATTGGCTGGTCAGCCTACAGACTACGAGCCCACTGGGATCAAAACAGAAACGTGTGTCGAATGGCTTTAATAACAGTAAACCGCGGCCAGCTTTAAGTAGTTTTAAAAGACACAGTCCAACAAGAATGGCCACAAGAAGAGTCTACACATCGTTCTGTTCTGTACTTTGCATCGACAGAGAGAGGGGAACATCAGACTGAAAAGTCAACGGTTCCTCCCGTGCGGAGATTAACATAGATCAAGCGATGTATTCAACCTGGGATACTGTATCCCAGATTCAACACAGATTGAACAGGGGCTGATTTAGGCTCGTTTTTCAAAGAGCTAAATATCTATAATACGTTCCATCTTTTAAAGTGCTGTAATTTTTATTTGGGAATATCAAATAAATTTAATGGATTTGCATAAATTTATATACTGGAAGCATCACTGTGTTTATTCAGGTGCTAATACTATTTGGCAAAATATTTCAAATCAATACAACGTGTAACGCGCTAGGCAATTAAACGTTGCAATTTTTATTTTTGCCTTGAAGAACTTGATGTTTCGAGTATAATATTTTATTGGAAGTAGAAGTTACTTAAAATGACCAATGGACAAGTCAAATTGTTCCGGCTGTTACGGTACGTTAATATTGTAGTAGAATGTCTCGAGTAGACAATGCAGCTGATGTATACATTCCCAAATTTCAACACTACCTCTTGTGTTGCCACCACACGTATTGAACACGCATGCTCACTGTATCTCCTACAGGTAGACACTAAAATTCATATTTGAATCTACGAATATTGTACCTGATCATGGTTTTCCCCACATCTCTTATCGAGCCACGGCCGCGGGCCTATTCTTGAGGAGGCACTAGACCTAATGTACAGTCTGAAATTGTCACAGTACCTCTTCTCGAGTTACCAACACGCACATTGAACACGCTTGCTGACATTCACTTCATCTCTTATTGAGTATACACTACAACCATGCAACTACTGATTTTTACACTTCCTCTTCTCGAGAACAAAATATACACATTGTATTTATACGCTCATTGATTTCACCCTATCTCATCTCCGAGTTGACACTACGTATAAATGTATACGATATTAAGTAATTTTCACCCTACGTCGTCTAGAGTATACACTGCATCTTTCTTTCCTCTTTTAGAGTACATACATTGAACGTAGTCTGGCCGATTTTCACACTCCTCTTCTCGAGTACACGCCCACTAATTTACATCTTACCTCTTCTCGAGTAGAAACAGGAACTGCACACGCAAAAGGATTGTCACCTTACCTCTTTTCGTATACATAAACCCTATGTAAATGCTTACTTATTTTCATCGTAAGTTCGTTACTCTCTTTGAGTAGACAGCTTTTTTAATTATTTAAAATTAAATATTCTTGGGACCAACGATCGTCAATAGAATGCATCAAAGAAAAACACACGAAAAAACCAGTGAAGGGAAATAATTTTATTGTCACAAAAAGCAAGTTTGACAAAACACTGCAGATCCAAATAATATTTATACCTTAATGTATGTACACGACTGCAAATCTGAAAATCCTTGTACCACTTGAAGTTTGTGCTAATTCCACTGTTAATGCATTTAAATCTATTATCAACCAGGTTTTAAGGTTATACCTCAAACCCCATAGATTGTTTGCACTGTATATACAGTGCCGGTAGGTGAAGTGTGTATCCACTATAAAAGACTTTCGATTTTGCTTTTTTTTTTATAATCTCCAAGAATTGTAAAAAAAATCTTTTATTTAATCAATCATTACTAAACAGATTAACCTCCTAATCTCAACAAGACAGCTATTCGTACAAGTAGGAATAAACTTGAAAATGTATACATCTTAAATGAACAGTACCAACATTACACAATGTTGATGACACACATCAATTTTAAATGTATATAGAGTTGACTCCTAAAACAAAAACTTCAAAAAGAGTAGCTGCAACTATATAAATTCAAGAATAGTTCAAATGCGATACAATTTACCAGTAAGCAGAGTTCACAGAAACACGTTTCTTGATATATATATTTTAGTATATTTCAGTATTTGATTTCAGAACCTGGAGTATTTGAACTTAAATGGAATAACTCATGGTAACAAAACAATTAGATTTCTCAAATCCGTAACTGAACGTAGTTATTATGTGCCCCCTTCGAAATATTTTGATTACAATATTTTTAACTAAAATACTGAATGACAACGAAATGTATGGAAAACCGCATAAGGAATCCATATATATGCTAATATATATATCTATTTTATAATTGATCTTACATTTTTCCTTCACAGTTAAGAGGTGGATTATACTTATATACATCAATGTAGCACTATTATACATTAATCAGTTCAGAGGAAAGACCTCATCACATCTTCTGTTTTTACCTCGCCAGAAGTTCTAATAACCAAGTTGGATTCTAAAATATAACGAATGCAAGCTTGTTTATTATACATGGTTGCAGGTCACAATTATCTGAAGTCAAGATTATTTCATCAAGCTTCAGTAAAAAATAAAATATATTTATAATGTAACTTACCTTAAAATTAACACAGGATGTTTGGGAATTACTTGTTTACAGGAGTCTATAAACTGAAAGTATCCCACTAAACATATTTCCAAAGCATAAACATTTAAACACTGACTTAGTTTGGCCAGCTTAGACAGCTTTATGTGACTTAGGCTATGTTATATTACCCTTACAATTACATGTAGTTTTCACAGAATTAAAGATGAGTTGCAATTTTTAAAATGAATGCAATTTTACGCAACAGCATACATTTGCGCTATTAAATTTAATCCACTTTTTGTTGACAAAGCCATGTTGAAGGCCTATTTCTGATCTGCTACTAGCAAATTGATCTGGCATTAGCAGCTAATAGTCTTTCTAAGCGCTATTAAATTTAATCCACTTTTTGTTGACAAAGCCATGTTGAAGGCCTATTTCTAATCTGCTACTAGCAAATTGATATGGCAATAGCAGCTAATAGTCTTTCTAAGCGCTATTAAATTTAATCTACTTTTTGTTGACAAAGCCATGTTGAAGGCCTACTTCTAATCTGCTACTAGCAAATTAATCTGGCATTAGCAGCTAATAGTGTTTCTACGCGCTATTAAATTTAATCCACTATTAGTCTTTTATGTGTTAACTCTGTCTACATCTGCTTCTCTAGTTAGCATTTGATCAACAGGTACAGGGCGGATACAATTGGAGAAAGTCTTTATAACATGCTGTCATGGGACAGGTCAGACTTGATAATAGAAATCACTACATGTTTGATCATTTTCTGTAACCCGCCATAGCTTGATTTAAGTCCTCTGAAGAGGACTCTTCCATCATTTGAAAATCTTAATTTTGCATTATGTGACTGAAATTTTTACATTTTTAGTTATGATATTTCATCTTGAAAGTGTTTCTTTAAATAAATTAGCATAAAACCATATAAAGCTAATGAGTATTTAACAGCTGTGTGTGACATTTCCATATGATATCTTGCTGACTAATAAAACAAAAAAGACACTGAGGTTACAAAATAAAACAAAATACTGAATACATCCCCAAAAAACAGCAAATTCACAACAACAAATGCTGCTAATTCTGTCTTCCACCCGATAAAGAAACTCAAACTGAAAGCAATTCCACTGCAAATCCATTGATACACCAGTGAAACAAAATAAACTTTAAAGATTTAAACATTACTGGCATTATGTACATAAATTTATATATCTTAATAATTTTAATGAAAACATGAAAGTGGTTGCCTTCAGGTACGATACAGGGACAAATTATCTGAAGTCTTAATTTCAATTTAGATCCAAACCAATTTATTAAAATATTCATAATATAGAATTTCAACAACTAAATGTCACACAAAAAATATGTTACATTTAATGCAACACATGAAGAAAAATCTTATTTAATAGAACAAACACATGACTTTTAACAACATGCAAAATCCTGACATGAATGTCAAGATTCACAGCAGAAGTGATATTTGATTGTGAATTTCTATTGGGCGCCATTCTATGTTGGGCTTTCTTTAAGAAGTTCTTATACAAACATATGGTATATACAATACAATAAACCAGTTCAGGTTCAAATCGCTTTGCACAGGTGGTGCAGCTTACGATTCATGTTGATATTGTCCCAGTCCTCCCAACAATAAGTTATGTCCAATGGACACCAGTAAATTTATTGGAAATGGTCATAAAGGTCAAATTATGTGCAAAATGTTGATAGAAATATCTTTACATCTGTATAATATCAATAAATTAGCACAAAAAGCATGTGAAAACAAAACCTGTCAAACAATTCTACAAGAATATCTAGTTTATTTCAGTAATACCTCATTAATAGGAATAAGTTCCATCGAGATTGGTGTGCTCTTGGACGAGGATTACATGTGATCACATTCATATTTAAGGCGGACAATCTGCCAAAACAATCTCCAAGAAGTCTTTTGATTGGGCTGGTTTTGGTCTTGCACACATGCAACGATGGATATAAAACTTTAAAATGAGTTAAATGACCCAGCATTTTTCACTCAACAAAGTCAAAATGCACAAAACTACAATTGAAACATATTGTTCGTGAAATAATGGACCCATTGTTAATCCGGCTAATATATTTTTACACCTGAGAGGTGAATACCACTGATGTGCAGGGTGCCCAGTTTCAGAGTACAGGCACATACAATTTATTTGTCCAATGTTAAACACACACTCCCCACTAACTAGCACACAGCTCCTGGCATTTACACACAAAACACCACTCCAACAAAGAAGAGCTTTTCAATTGTGTCAACGTGAAATCTCTTCTAGGGGAAACTTTCATGTCAAGCGACTATACATGTCTTCTATCTGAGAAGTGAAGAATTTTTTGAGCTCCTGTCTTTTTGATTTAAGTGTTGGTGTCAACAAACCATTGGTCACAGAGAATTGTTCTGGAAAAACGTAAATGTCCTTAACCTGAAATAATATTTTAAAAAAACAGTCAGTCAAATTAGCTCAATAATAAAATAAAAAAAATGTTTAAAAAAAATTTAAAATACATATAATATCTGGTATTTTTGTCATTCTAGAAAAAAGCTCTTGACAGGTAACCTTAAGACACATTTGATATATGGTCACTATATATCAAAATCTTCATTCATTCATCCAGTCCTATGAATGGGAAAAAACAGAAATACTTAAGCTTATTTCAGAGTGCTTTGCAGAATTCAATTTTTTTTTTACGAACCTGTTCAAATGACTGAAGACCAGCCTTTTTACCAACTTCTGTCATATCTGTCAGTATTGCCTTCTTACATTCCTGAAATACACAAACATATCAGAATATACTCATGTAGCATTAGGTATGTTTTATTCTGTTAAAAATTAATATCATCAAGTGCTTAGTAAATGACAATGCTTAAAACATACTACACCAAGAAAGAGGGTTTTAAATTGATGAACCATAGTGGGGAGTGAATTTGTTTGTTTGATTGGGGTTTAATGCCTGTACTTTAGGTTATTTCACTCATACTCTGGCATACCAGCCCAAAGGGTGGATGTAACTACTTTCCACACCACTGGCAACAAAAACAAAAAACAGACCAACCACAGGGCGCACTACAAACAAGCTTGATTCAAAAGTATTAAACTTGGATGACCTGAGAGGCTCCTTTTGCTGGATAAATAAAATAATCACTACTGTAAAAAATAATAATTATTTTTTAGAGATAGAGTATATCGTACAACAAACACCAACATAGTAGTTGATAAACTTACAGGATTAGCAGCCAATTGTTCCATACTGCCGGAAATCCCTAATACTTTTTTCGCATATTTTGGGAATGAATCTGGGTCAGGCACT
This sequence comes from Mopalia ciliata, assembly GCA_034783835.1. Taxonomy (NCBI): domain Eukaryota; kingdom Metazoa; phylum Mollusca; class Polyplacophora; order Chitonida; family Mopaliidae; genus Mopalia; species Mopalia ciliata. The sequence goes on from JAVFBW010170847.1 coordinate 5,979, forward strand.
GCTACACCTATCAAACAAGCCTGAGCAACAACAAACAAATGTAGCATAACAATTCATCAATTCATCTGTAATATTGACATGTACTATTAACCAAAAATCCTAGTTGTATTTCATTTCAAGCAAACAGGAAAAATTGAACAATCAAAAATGATATATCCATTATCCAATGTTGCTGGCAAATTGGCTGGCAATCAGATGGCCCTGATCGGGCGATTATATTCGCTTGTGCGTCTCCTGCATAAGCAGCTTATCTAACAATTCAAAATTTTACCATAGTTTGTTATTCAAATATCCTGTTAACAGCGGTGTATTACAAAAGAAGCATCAAAAGGCAACAACTGTTTTCAGTGTAAATTTGTCAAATTTCTATAGTGGTTCACAATTGCATGGTGAACTCCTAATTGAAGAATTCCTAATTGAAGAATTATAAATTTTTCGTTATTAACCTTTAGTGTTAACCACAAAGAGGATATAGATGGCTGGACCCACAGACAAAATTGACCATAAAAGTACCCACAGGCTAACACCAACACAGCTGATTATAGGAGAAATACTACAAAAAATTACCTTTAAGCTATCTCCATGGACATACATTTGTGAGATCAGAGAGCTACGAATATAAATATTCTCTATCTTCTCAGGAGCTATATATTCACCCTGTGGGAAAACAAAAGACACAATATAATGATAGTGCTGTATCTAGTATCTGTACATGAATGTTTATCAGAAATAAACAGTAGAATAATTATTTTTTAAAACAAATATAAAACGTCTTTTCAGAAACAAAAAGTTAGAACACAACATCACAGTTTTGTTGCTGAAACTTTTTAGAATTGGTGATTTTTCAAATGACATGATGATGTTTTGAGAAAGTCATCAATCAGTGGTTTCCTGATGTTATTACAATTAAAATCTTATAATTTAAAATATTGACACTTCCAATACTGAACAAAAGTCTGCTTTACCTGAGCCAGTTTGAAGATATGCTTCTTTCTATCTATGATTTTAAGGGTCCCATTCTGAGGTAAAGAAATAAAAAAGGAGGTAAGTTACATACTTTCCTGTATTCTGATAGTAAAAAAGCACAGTGGTTTGATATATCATTACGAAAGAATACGAATATGACATGCACGTCAATAAGGATATTCGGTATAAAATTAAAAGTATAAAAGTTAAAAATTTTTTTGTATTTTTGGTTAATACAACAGGGGTCTGTCTTATAAAGTGTAGCTAACATATCCGTCATTACCAAGATGCTGCAAGGCTTTCACACTTTGTCTATGTCTATGTCTTTGGATTTACTCAATCAGAGTTTAAAAACTGAATACATACTCAACTTCATACAATTGCAAGCATATCTTTATCTGGATCCAATTTAAAACAGTATGTATTTATGTTTTAAATGACACCAAGGCTCTTATTAATAAATATAAGATATGATATCGCAGACCAGACATAGATGAGAGATAATATCGCCTCTATGTCAATAGGAAGTCTGTATAATGGTGGGCTGAGTGACTTACAGGTAACCATGTTCCGATATCACCAGTGTGAAGCCAGCCCTCCTCATCAAGAGCTTCACGAGTCTTCTTAGGGTCTTTCAAGTAGCCTTTAAATACATTTGGTCCTTTAATGCAGATCTGAAAAGAACATCACAGAATGGCAAATATTACAAGAGCTTATAAAGATCAATTGAAAGATTCAAGTTTTAAGCCATGCTTATGGGTATTTCACATTTTCCCATTGCACATATATGATGGCGGTGTGTTTCAACAATGATTGACACTAGCACAATCAAGATTTGTAGCGTTTCCATAATGTGGGAAAGTAAATTTTCCTCCTAAGAAGGCAGCATTGCTACTCTTCAAACAAACTGCCCTTAGCCAGAGGGTATGAGCATATATATGAGTCTTGTTCTTAACTGACAACGCATATACTGAGTTACATCCCTTTAAATGAATTACTCGTATTTCAAATTAGTAGAAGAGCCTAAGAATCCAATTAACATAAAGCACTTTCCAGCCATATGCAGAAGTGACAGCTACAGGACAGATATATCCAGCTCCAAATTTGTAACTGAAAGAGAAATCACTCACCTCTCCTTTGTGATCTGCTGCAAAATAGTTCATATCTGGCACATCTGCTAATTTGATGTAATTGCAGGTCAATGGTGGGCCAACATTACCTGTAATTATAACAAACATAATGCAATAATTCTCAAGTGCACTGGTACCAAAGGCAATGAACACAGGAGCTGAAGTGTTTGTTTGTTTGTTTATTTGATTGATTGGGGGTTTAACATCATACTCAAGGGTATTTCACTTATATGACGACATGCCAGCCCAATGGGTGAAGGAAACCCCCTTCTCGACACCACTAACAAACAAAGACCGGATGGGACAAATACAGGATGACAGCAGCGGGACACAATACAGACATCACAAACAGATCGGCTTCCTGTTCCCCTTTGGCTCTGAGAGGACCAAGGCAACATGAAGCTCTCTCCAACCGCCCGCAAGGAGCTGAAGTGATTTGTAACATACACAGCAGGTTGTTATAAGCCATCTGAATTTGAGCCGTTTATTTAGTTTAATCAGCCTTCAGAGAAATGCTGAATATATTTCCTGTGTATTTTACTTATTTGTTTGTTTGTTTGATTGAGGTTTAACGTCGTGCTCAAGGGTATTTCACTTATATGACGACGTGCTAAAATGCTGAATATATTTCCTGTGTATTTTACTTATTTGATGCGGGTATATTTCAACATTAATTAACACTACCATTTTCATAAAATGCAAGCTTTGTTTTAGATACTTTTATTAAGTTAATCTCCCCTCCAATGCTAAAAAGTGCCCTGAGCCAGAGGGCCAATGTATGTAGAACTTAAAACTGACCTGCTATGTGGTCCCCTGGTACTTGGAGGGTGGCTATAGCATGACACTCCGTCTGGCCATAACCTTCCAGCACAACACAGCCAGTAACACATCGTATGAATGTTAGGACAGAGGGTGAAAGTGGGGCAGAGCCTGTTGATATCAGTCGGATTCGACCACCAAGAGATTCAGCCACTTTACGGAATGCTAACTTATCCCAGAAACCATCTCTTCGAACAATACCTCTGAAACACAAAAAACCAGTATAAGTAGCACAAAGTATAAGACAACCCTCTTCATCGACCATAAATTTTTCTATAATACACAAGTAGTGGACCACTCTTTGATCAGAAAAAGAGACACAATGAAAAGAAATGCAAATACCTTACAGACTCCTGTTCCAAAATAAAGTTTTGCAACATTGAGTAATGTTCAGAATTTTCAGAATGAGACTCTACTTGTATGCTGCAAAGATTTGTCCAAACTTTCCTATTTTATACTTTATAGTTGCAATAAGGCTTAGTTTTTTACCTTTTTTTGTCAAAAGTAAACTAATGAGAAGGTGTACCTCTGAAGTTCCTCTTCTTTCTTCCTCAAAGCAGTGTTAAACAAGTACTTTTTGATTGGATTGCTGTTAACTTGGGCCATTACCTGGAATATGAGCAGAACATATTTATACCATATCCGAAACTTGACACGGTTTTATCACCCCTGCTATTTAAACATTAATTGGATTTTTTATTTTTATTTTTTATTTATATTTAAGTCAAGCCCAAACTACAAATCTTGAGAAAATACGATAAAATAGTACCCCAGTTTTTACAAAATGTCTTATTCTTACCTTGTCATAAACTCTGTTTAACAGCCTTGGTACAGTGGGGAAAAGAGTGGGCTTTAATTCCTTAATATCATCCATTAACTTTCGTACATCACCTTGGAAAAATCCAATTCGTCCACCAAACATGTACACATATACCTGCAGATTATAGAAATGGCATATAAATCCATTAGGCTATGTTCTATCAAATCACGTTATGTGATAAAAATTGTGAATATCTTTAAACTAATATACCAATCAACAAATTGAAACTTCTTATAACTTTATAATTAACAGTGACCATTTAAGTAGATTGATTAAAAGGTGAACTTGCACTTATGCTCATCACACATAATGAGAGGACAAATCTAATATAACATTGGTAAATGAAGTCGAAAAATAGTCAAAAATTGTTAGAAAAAGCCAGGTATACTAACCTCAATCAGTCTCTCGTAAGAATGAGCCAAAGGTAGATATGAAATCATTGTGTCTTGAGGACCAATTTTCATAAAAGGCTGAAAAATAAAACAATTTTTTTTTAAATTCACACAGCTTCACACAGACAGAGATTATTTATATCAAAAGGTTGATCTATTAACAATCATCTTCCTTAAACTTATATTGATGTATTAATGAATCCTTATGTATTCAAAGAGGAGGAATGTTTAATCTTCATATAGAATTTATCCCCAGACCCATCAGTAGATATTGGTAGCAGTTAATAATTGACCCGTTGTAAGTTAGCTCATTTGGATTTTACTTTGCTTAATGTTATTTCAGTCACTCTGACAGCTCAGCTACACAACTATATAAAGATTGCTTGTTTGATTAGAGTTTAAGTTTGCACTGATAGGTATTTCACTTATATGATGACGGACTGTCCATTTTACACCATTTCTTGCTTAAATACGGCAGAAAACCGAGTGGAATCCTCAGCAATTGTTTGAGCCATATCTTGTGACTCACTTATAAACCTGATGGCAACAGATGGGCTTGAACTAGGGAGTGATACCTCCGAGTAGTAAGCAGACACTCAACAACGGCTGCGAGATACAAATTTCTAAAGACAAATTTTTTTAAATGACTTACAACTTGGAGAAAGCATCCAATGACTATGGAAATCATTCCCTTATGGCTTAACATAGCTCCCTTGGGCAAACCTGAAATAAAGACCAACTATTAGTTGAATACAGTTTGTTTGTTTGATTGGTGTTTAACGTAGTACTCAAGGGTATTTCACTTATATGACGACGGATTGTCCAATTCACACTGTACAGAGCCTTATTACGGTGGAAAACCAGGAGAAAACCTCATTAAAACCACCCCCGCGATTGCCGGAGTCACAACATGTGACTCGCTCATTTACCTGATGGTTGAAAGTAGATGAATACAGAGACTCAAATAAACCTTTACCAAAAAGAAGTACTTAAATAAATAGAAAAAAAAAAAATACAGGTAAGACCTTTTACAGAGTTTGTATGAGG
>JAVFBW010170858.1:0-11152 GCA_034783835.1 Mopalia ciliata
CGTGAATCTGTCCCCTCTTAGACTCTTCTCTTCAAACTATCTTAACAGTGTGGGCGTCAAGATCCATTCATGGATCTATTGTTTTTAGTGTGTTGTGGAGAGTTGTGGAGAGTTACTTTTTGGAGCAAATATGTTCCACCAACAAATGAGTATAATACCCTTGGCCATGGTGTTAAAACACACGAATCAACGAGTCAATTGAAAACTTCCTTTTTCTGTGACTATAATAGATGAATAAGGGGTGCTTTAAAAATAAAGTGTTTCAATTCATCCATCTTGAGTTCTGATTCTTATTGTCTTCCAACATATGCAATGCTGTATACTTCTGGAATTTTATGTTGGTTAAACCGGTTATGATGATAGCAGTTTTTCACACCTACCAAACTTTAGGGAACTCTCCACCAAGCCATACCATCTCCTTATGATTTAGAATTATTAAGAAACCTTTTTTTGCATCAGATGGTTCATTGGTTAAACTATTCCACATTCCTGTACCAGTGTGATTAATGTTTATAGGTGGCAGTTATAAACAGTTTTCGGTATAATTTGGGAGGGAAATTTTATGTGGTTTTCTTTTTCTTGTTATGAAATAATAGCATTTGAAATTTGAAAAGCATTCCTTTATTTTAAAAAGTAACCATTTGCTTTGATGATGTGTTCTTTTGACCATTATATTGACCTTTAATCTTGAGGAAAGAAAAAAAAAATGGAATGAGCAAAGGACAAAACCCCCTAAAAAAGAGAAACAGGATCGAGTTAAGAGTGAGGACATGCTTTGTAACCGATGTGTTTAATGGCTGGAGAGATAGTGTGAAGGACTGGTTTGACAGTGACAACAGACAATCTTTCTCTTTCTGAGAGGTTTGAAAATAGCTTTGAATTTCAGGACAGGATACACTGGGAGGAAACTCATCTCTGATCATCCCTGTCTTGTCGTGCTAAGTGACGTCTCTCACTGATCTGCTCATTTCCTCAATGAATAGCCCCTGAAATATTAATGTAATTAGCTTTTTCTAAATGGCCTCTCTCCATATTCATTCTACTTACATCCTACCTCTTCAGCCATATCCATTTTCTTCATTATTAATAAGCGGGCAGTTTCTGTATTTTATTTAAAGGAATGTCGTTTGAAAGTGGCTATTTTTACATCGATCTGTGCGAGCAATCTCTTCAGACTTGTTTATAGCTATTTTGATATACTGCGAAGTCAGATTCCAACTCTGACGTATTTAAGCAAGAGGCCAGGATTTAGTTTGTTTGCAGAATTATTAGTTTCCTTGTGTAAATTTGTATGTCTGTGGCCCCTCTTACTGTACATGTGATCAGAATAACCTGAGATAGACACTTTCACTTGTGTATTTATGCTGCCACATCAAACCTGAGGAAAGAAAGAATGTTTGAGGTCTTGTCTGCCTCAAGCGGGATCTAACCTTTGCCATATGTCACAATACAGAACCTATTGACCAAGTCTTCTCAACACGTACAACATTCACCAGTTTTTCTTTTAACAAGATGTAGTTTAAATGATTAAATTGTGTACATTGTAATTGAAATTTATAGTTTTATCTGACTTTTTTCCTTTTTAAAAGTACATCAGGCGTAGACCATTCATGTGCATATTATTCTGACTTTTTAACAAACTGACCATGCTCTTTTGTAAATGAAACTACACAATTTGACAAACTGTAGAGCAGTGTGCACATAATTATGATTTCTCAGGAGTCAGGCCTGTGCGAAATGCAAATTAAGATGAAAACTGCAGGCTATTTGTTGGTTGGTTGGTTATAGGATTTGTGGCGTTTTTCCATCCTTTTGGATGATTCACGCCAACAGACAATTTGTGAAACCTATCAATTGGTTCTCATAAAAAATGTTTACATAACCATGGCAATAGGAGCATACAGCTCAGTTGCTCCATAAGCTTCAGATACTCAGTTTACTTAAGCTTTATATGTATATAGCATTACTACTACTCCATAAATATGTTCAGGATTGTATTTGCTCCTCCAAAGCACTCAAAGTTTCTTTCGCATGCAATCATCAACCCACTATTACAATACCAGAAGTGCTGAACTTAATGTATACCTACCAGTGTCCCTGTCCAGCCTTTCCTCACATCCTATTTAAATCCAAGCGGCCTTGTGAGTGGAATAAATTAACTCGATCATTAAAAGAAATCCCAAATATGTATTCATTCAAATTGAGACAGAAAACCCATCTCATGTACTGACTCAGTACATTGTGTTTGAGGCATGGCAGATAAAAATTATTTAAAAAATGTATTTATTGGTAAACATACTCTTACCAAGCTCCAGAGGGTTACGCTGTCATTTTTGGGACACCCAAGAAGCCATCTGAGACATCCCTGTGTCAGGAAAATTATATTTAAGATTGGTAAAAAAATCTAAATTGAGGACACCCATGTTCTTTGACAAATAATTGATTACAGGATTTAACATCAATCATTCAGTCATATATAGATAATGGTTTGATACACCAAAGTCTTTTATAGTCCTTTACAATACCACCATGAAATAAAATGTAGCCATAATTGTGAGCAAACCCTATTTGAGTTTAAACAGTGCTTTGATCATATTTTGCTAAACATTCTGATATTTAATATTTTGTTTTTTAATATACATATGCTTATCATCTGGATATTTCAAAGTCTGGATTCCAGTTCAGAAAGGCTGTTGTTTACAAATGCTATGTTCATAGTCTTTTTTCATTTGAATGTTTCTTTGAATCTGTGGATGAAGAGTAAACATGAATAAATCAATCATGCCTTCTTCCTTGTTGAATGTCACATGTTTTTCACTCTGGTATTACAACATTAAAATATAAAAACGGTGAAAATTCTTCAAAATAAATAAAATATCAATAGTAATTGTTGTTTGTATCACAATAATTCTGCACACCTCTGCCAAACAGAAAAACGTGACACTTTGGATATCTTTCAAACTTGAATACAGCTTTAAAACAAACCACTCCACACAAGTATATTGAATACAGCTTTGAAAGAAATAACTACAAGTTTTTGATGTAAACAAATTGCTATGTATTGTTACAGAAATGGGCTGTATTTGCCAAAGGGCATTCCTCCTATATGGTGAGATGGTAACCACTTCATATACTGCTTGCCATCAGCTCAAAGAGTCGTGAATCAATATATTATACTGCATAGGACTGGTCCGTCTTTGTCCAAAAGAGAAAAGGAACAATTTGTAGAAGATTGATTACAGTGTAATTTGGTCAAATGTAGAAAAGAGACAGGTTTATGTTATACTAGACGACATCTTGTACAATTACTCATCATTGTTATACCCATTAACGAAACTATGTTATTACGATAGGTAGAAGACCATCTTCCTGTCCAACCATGGAAAAGACAATACAGGGAGCAGTAAATTGCTTCATGTTTGTCTAGCATTTGGAAGTTTTTAGAGATCTATAACCAAACTCTATTTTGGATATCACGTATAATCTAGAAGATCTGAAGTAACAAAAAACAAGACACGACAACACGATCTGCTTTCCAAGTTATACATCTATATTACATGTTGGCATAAGTCATTTAAATAATCTGTATTTACATTACAGTTCACCTGCACTATTCATCACTACTATTCAAAGGTCAACTTGATGGTAAGCCTCCGCTTCTGCCAGCTCTGCCCTCTAAGCATTGAGTTAGGTTTATATAAATTCTATTTTGTGAATATAAACAAAGACTAACTTCTTAAGACATGCCTGCAATAAGCAATAATTAAACAATAGAGGATTAAATTAATCCTGGAGCTATAAAGAAAAGAAGGCACAACTGACCCACATCAAAGTGCCCTATGATCAATTCCAACACATCTGGAGAGGTGAGATTAACTTTGTAAGGGTGAAGGCTTAATCTGCTGTTCTGGATACTCAGAGGAAACTGGGAATCATCAGCCATGATGAGATCTGAGGCTCTACTTCAGATAGCGTATTCCTAATTGACCAGATAGAGTGACCTTATCAATGAACACAATATCAAAGGATTGCGTCGAATCAACATAAGAACAATTACTTTGGTTAACAAAAGTTATATTCCAAATAAAGTCTCCTGAACATTTTTACAAGTGAGGCATTCGGGCCCCATGAAGGGAGAGAATTCCATAATATTGGTCCAGAATAGGACAAAAAATTCTTGTACATTTCTGTTTAAGGGAAGATAACTTTAAGATTATTTTTCAAGGCAGAAGAAAGATTCCTATCATGTGGGATGGTTGCATGAAAGTGGTCTTTCATCTAGGATGGGTAAAAAGCATGGATTTATACACAGTGACCGCCTTTTCAACTATTGATTAAAATCACATCACCCTACAGGGGATTAATAGCTACTGTCAAATGTGGGACATAATAGCCACTTATATATAGCCAGTTGATAAAAATGCAAAACTAGGTCAAAGAAAAGGTTCAATTATAACCTAATGAAGAACTGTTCCCAAAATTGACTGCATACTGTAAAATGGAAAAGATCTCAACAATACGAACCAAAATTCAAAGACCCATGTTTGGCAAAAACATTCTCTTTCAGGATTTAGGTAGAGAATTTTTTTCACTTTGGACAAAATTTCCGATATATGTCAAATGGGTATTTTTTCCAATATTAAAGGCCATTTTTCGTTCACACATGGCAATTATAGTTTTCCTTTTCCTCATACTTCCAGAAACATATATAGAAATTTTCATCAACATTGTATTGGCGGAATTTTTTTTTAAAAACATGAAACAAAATAAGTTGTTGAAATTGACACATCATGTTTGAAGTATACTATTTGTGGTATTGATTATCCAAAAATGTCCAGAGATGGTCAGTAGCGCTGTCAAAGACACAAAAAATTATAACATCCCAAATGGCGGGAAGGTTGGAGGGAGCTTCATATTGCCCTGGTGCTCTCAGAGCTAAAGGGGAACAGAAAGCCGATCTGTTTGCATCTTCTGTATTGTGTCCTGATGTTATCGTGTATTTGTCACTTTCTTGTCTTTGTTTGTTGCCAATGTAATGGGGAGGTTTCGTTATCCATTGGGCTGGTGCAATGTCATTTAAGTGAAATAGACCTTAAGTATGACATTAAACCCCAATAAAATAAACAAACATCCCAAATGTGTATATCTCTTATTGCTGTAAATTGACTGCCAAGAAATGTGCATATTACAATTGCACTTCCATTCAAAACTGCTGCGATAAATCTTGACTTGTTTACACACCATAGGAAATGTTTTTGAAACCCAATATTTGAAATCTTGCACACCCAACATAGGAATTTTTTTTACCTATACATTTTTTAACTCCAATTAAGAAAAAAATGTTGGACAGTCCTCAATAAAGTGAAATAATCTGAAAAGATTCGACACTATTTAACATGTGTACAAATCGAGCATTACATTTGCTCGACTTACTTTCCATTTTCAACAATATTTTTTTATGGCAAAGTTGTAATTTTGCCCAGCTGGTGGTAGGTTTCTGTGTACTTAATGTTAAAATTAAAAAATAAAGTGATTTTTCTTCACTGTACATAATTACCATGTGACTTGTTGGTAGAGAGTGCCTCACAGCATGATCGAGATTACAGTCCTAAGGTACAACGCCATTGTGTTCAGCATTTAAACGAAAACTACAATGTTTCTCATACCAACAAGCACAAGAAATCAATGAAGTGCTAATGTACTCACTTAAAGGTAGTTTTAGAGACATTGTTTTTGCATTGGCTAGGAGTAGCCATATTGTTATACCAATGTACAAATGTATCACAAGAAGCTCTATTTATATCACAAAATGTGAGACAGGAAAATGAGATTTTTTGCCCCTGAAGCAGTTGATTTCATGTGAAACACAAGGAATGGTACATTCTCCTAAAAAAAAAACATTAAGTGACATTTGTTAACAGTGATGCCACACACAAGATGAGTTTTCCCTATCCTTCATGTACTGTAAATTATACAACAATTTGAGGCGAAAGAGTTCATATTTTTGTCAGAGGGAATCTCCTTTGGTTTAAAATTTGTAAACTGTTCCGCAAAAAAATCTCTAATCTTTGACACATAGAAATACACTGTATTAAATTAAAGGTTTTTTGTCCACCACTACTGTTGTAAGGGGTGACTTAGAAATTCTACTCCGTCCTAATTTTTGTGAACACCCTATCTTGAAAACAAATTCGCCGATTAACTTCAAACTTAGTATGTAGCTTCCTTTGGTTAAGACGGGATATGGGATTACATTTCACCAAATACTGTAAAACAAAATGGCCATTATTTCATAATTTTAGAATATTCATACCTGAATGTGTTGTGAACACAATAAGTAGAGAGAAAAATCATGACCTGCTAGCTACTCAGCTTGTTTTACAAAAAACTAATTAAATTAATTTAATTTAAAAAAAAGTAAATTTCATTTTAAGGGGTTTCCCAAAATATTTTGGAGGTGGGGAAGAATAATGGATGATGGGGGATGTATTTTGCTCATCAATTTGTGATTAGGGGTAGTTTAGCACCACTATTGGTTTCCTTCTGATGTATTCATTAAAGCTAACCTAATAATCTTGCCCACTAATATTTATCCTTCACACTCTGGTTTATTGGAAAAGGAGCATTGCTAATAATACCATGATGGCGTTAACTGTTCACAGTGTGTCAGATTTAATATCATTTCCTATTGTATCCTCAAGGCATTTATAGCCATAAGATACATTTATATTATCAATAAACACTGTCCTCATCTCTATTATTTATCACGGGTTTAGCCAATGTCTGCCACCTCTTCTGTATTAACATTTATAAAAAAAAAACCTGTGACCAGAAGAATATCTATCCAGGGTCGAAATGAACTGATTGATTTTAATAAAATAGTCTTCCCTCTGGCTAAGGTCTGTGTGTTTGAAGAGTAGCAATGCTGTCTTAACTTGGCACTGGAGGGAGATTACCTTTCCAACAATATCGATACTCTTCACATTTATAGTTGTGCCAGGGTCAAATTTGTTGGAATACACCGCCGTCCTAAACATGTAAGGGAAATAACCTTAAGTACCGCGTCAACACCAATCAATCAATAAATAAAATACTGATAAAATCAAATTGTTAAACAATAAGACTGACAAAATATAATTCTAATCTGCCTTGGTTAATTCAAAAAATGAAATTTTCAATGAGAATTGAAACATTCATGGGAATTGGTAATACCATGTTGTTGATTTAGACAAGTAAAAAATATCAGTCATAAGATTTAAAAAACAACAGAATTTATCAATTATACACAAATATTTGTGAACAAAAAATCCATAGTACGTTATAAAACCTTAGCCCGTTAGACATATTTGCAAGCTAAGTAAGGTGGAGTAAGGTTTTTTCAACTCTGGTGCTAGTATTTGGACTCGCTTTCCGGAGAACCACTGATTGGGTTTAATCATATGTATGTTTAGTAATGGCTTGCGAATAAATTGATAATGATTTTCCAGATCTGTGCAATACATGCATGCTGTTAACTTGTTGGTAAGTTGGTGGCTATTTACCCATAAGTCTGTGTTTTCCTGCTGGCTACTTGTAGATAAGTTTTGTTAACTTGCTGGTAAGTTGGTGGTGACATGCAGATAAACTTGTTAGCTTGCTGTTTGTAGATAAATTTTGTTAACTTGCTGGTAAGTTGGTGGTGACATGCAGATACACTTGTTAGCTTGCTGGCTACTTGTAGATAAATTTTGTTAACTTGCTGGTAACATGCTAATACGGTTGTGTTAACCTGCTGGTAAGTTTAGGGCGACTTTTCTATGAAACTTTTGTGTTAGCTTGCTGGTTAATTTGTGTTAACTTTCTGGGTAATCTGTGATGACTTGCAGATAACTTGTGTAAACTTGGTGATAGTTGGTGACTTGCAGCTAAGTTTGTGTTGACTTATTGGTAAACTGGTGGTGACCTGTAGCTAAGTTTGTGTTAACTTTTTGATAAGTTGTGTTGGCTTGCTGGTGACTTGCAAATAAGTTTGTGTTCACTTACTGGTAAGATGGTGGTGACTTGTAGATAAGTTTGTGTTAACTTGTTGATGATGAGTTGTGTTGGCTTGCTGGTAAGTTTGTGTTAATTTGTTGGTTGGTTGGATGTAGAAGATAACTCAGTAAGATAGCTATTAATAGATTTCAAAATGTCCCTGTTCCTTTGGATATGTAAGGCATTTGCAGCTGATTCTCCTGATTCTCCTGTCCGTCTATTGCTTGTTGAGGGTGGGTTCTTTTAATCATTGTTTGGACTCACACTTCATCAAGCATTCAAGTACGGTGAAAAACTACTACACCAAACCAGAAGATCTCAAACTTTCATCAGTCTGGTTAAACTTCCGTTCATATTCTGTCAGCTTGTGCATGTTTTAAACAGTTACGTTAAGTCCAGCTATCAAGCATGGTGCTAGAACAGTTCTACCAGAGTGGCTCTCTTACTTCCAAACAGCTCACATTCCACCAAGACATAAGCCCTATGGTTATTGCACCAGCAAGGGAATCATTCCACCAAAACAGAAAATATTTTATATGATTTAAACACCCTTGTTTAATCATATTTATGGCAGCCACCACTGAAAACATATTATCCAAAGATATCATTTGATTCATTTTCTCTTCATTTTTTTTTTCAATTCATTAGTTTTGCTATCATTAACAACTATATTCTAACATCTGACTTACTGTATCATTGGCCAATTGTCATTACATGATATTCATTTTTCTTAAGCGGACCAAATGCATCAAGTTTTTAGGTCTTTATGAAGCTTTATCTACCAAATAAGAGAGCCCCCTAATGTAATTAATAATATTTTTTCATGTAGTTCGTTTTTACTAACACGAAAGAATGAATTAACTAGTTGCCTGTGAAGAGGCGATGAAGCTTGCATGTGGCAGCCCTGCTATTCTCAGTATCATTATATGGTTACTGTTCAGCCAGCTTATCCTAAACGACATCATCCCCACAACCACATCAGTCATCAGTCATTCCAGTGGTGTTATATTACAGAGCTGTGGATTAGTCTAGGTTGCAGTGCAAGGCATTGTAATCTTCTTACCCTGCTATATATAAAATGTTAATGTTCAAGCCACAGTGTAGCTGAAATACAATTGAATATGATGTAAAGCAATAATCAGTCAATCAACTCACACAGAGGACTTCATAACTATTTTTCACTGGTTACTGTTTTGCACCACATTGCTGTCACAAGAAACAGCCTTATATAACATTTAGTTCATTCACCAAACCCTTTTGCTTCACGGGCACTTGTCCTGAGTATGACCATGTTATCTTTACTCATTCAAGAACAGCTTGTTCCCTTGTTCTGAGTGTGGTCTTGCTGCCTTTACTCATTCAAAAATAGCTTGTCCTGGGTGTGGTCTTGCTGTCTTTACTCATTCAAGAACAGCTTGTCCTGATTGTGGTCTTGCTGTCTTTACTCATTCAAGAACAGCTTGTCCTGAGTGTGGTCTTGATGTCTTTACTCATTCAAGAACAGCTTGTCCTGGGTGTGGTCTTGCTGTTTTTACTCATTCAAGAATAGCTTGTTCTGATTGTGGTCTTGCTGTCTTTGCTCATTCAAGAACAGCTTGTTCTGAGTGTGGTCTTGTTGTCTTTACTCATTCAAGAATAGCTTGTCCTTAGTGTGGTCTTGCTGTCTTTACTCATTCAAGAACAGCTTGTCCTGAGTGTGGTCTTGCTGTCTTTACTCATTCAAGAACAGCTTGTTCTGACTGTGGTCTTGCTGTTTTTACTCAGTCAAGAACAGCTTGTTCTGAGTGTGGTCTTGCTGTCTTTACTCATTCAAGAACAGCTTGTCCTTATTGTGGTCTTGGTGTCTTTACTCATTCAAGAACAGCTTGTTCTGAGTGTGGTTTTGCTGTCTTTACTCGTTCAAGAACAGCTTGTCCTAACTGTGGTCTTGCTTTCCTTACTCATTCAAGAACAGCTTGTTCTGAGTGTTGTTGTCTTGTCCTTACTAATTCAAGAACGGTTTGTTCTGGGTGTGGTCTTGTTGTCTTTACTTATTAAGAACAGCTTGTTCTGAGTTTGGTCATGCTGATTATGACTATTTTGTCTTAACTTATTCAAGAACAGTTTGTTCTGGATGTGGTCTTGCTGTCTTTACAGATCTAACATAGATGTCCATTATCTATTAAAATAGATGTCCATTAGCTATAAAAATAGATGTCCATTAGTCCATTAAGGGAGTTTCATCTGACCATATAGCTCGGGTTGTTCCCCATTTTGCCTGATTTTGACACACATTTTAGGGAGAACAAAATTATTGACAAATTTTGGCACATAATATTTGGAGCTCTGACACCTTATTCCAACCTAAATTGGCCATATGTTTAATATTTATTAGGTGTGTTGTCAAGTTATTCTGCATACTGCTACAGGTACTTTTGAAGAATCTACTTTTCACAGAATAAGGACTTCTATTATAGGAGTGATTGGCAACGGCAAGTCGACAACTATAGAACATCTGTCACCCCTAAATTAGTTGATAATTTAACCCTGCATAAAGAACAAATAACAAATCAAAGACTTTCTATGTGGCCTTTTTGTTTTTGCAAAATTGACCACTGTACATATGTGAATTTTTTTCTGACTGCCAACACCTGTTATATTTTGTAATAGGCATATTCTTATTGAAACTGTCTTTGTACATGTAAAATGGATGCTAATTCTTGTATTATGCTATGAATTCTGCTGCTGTAAATGTTTTCTCAATCTGCTCTATTGAACTTTTTTGTTTAAAAAAATGCCTGATAGAAAAAGTCTTTAAAATCTCAAATCATATTCATTGAATGGATGAATAATCAATCTCTTCACAGGACTGTTATATTTCATGTACCTATGACTTGTTGGATTGTGGATAAATGGGATCTGAATATTTTTGCAATCAAGTTAGTTTTCTGGGTTTTTTTGCGAGATATACTCTTATCCTTTGTGACATTATTTAAAATGCCATGAGGCCCCCCGGGAGGTAGCGGGTGGGCCATGGCCCTGCAGAATACTCCCTTGGCTTCCTTGGTCGATCGCAAGAGGCAAGAAAAGAGGTTGCTTTCTGTTGCCCTGGTGTTCGCAGAGCTAAAGGGTAACGGGAAGCAGTTTTGTTTGTGATGTT
>JAVFBW010170869.1:0-11151 GCA_034783835.1 Mopalia ciliata
CATTCGATACTAAATACATAGCTGTCGTCTACAGTAAAAACCTTCGCAGTATTATCAAATCAAATGGCTATATCATTTCTGCATTATTGTTAATCGGGACATAAAATAATTTGACAAACCCTACAATAATACTTGCTATGTAAATAAATCTATATGTTTTAAAAAGGAACAGGACATTGTATGTATGTCGGTCAGAATATCTGTGGACAATTTCCGTACCCATGTAGACATCTTGGAGGAAATTGAAGCAATAATATAACACAAACACGTGTTATTCTACCCACCAGATAGCTATTTCTTGTTCATCTTCAACTTACTCTAAACATATAGGGAAATGTCATTGACTATTGAAACGATTTTCAGTAAATGACCCGCCATTATCCAAGAGTCGAAGTTTCGACGATATAGAAAGAATACTTTATCTCCGTTTTAAATGCATTTGTGTATGAATGGCCCAAGAAGGCCAGACGTCGTGAAGCAAGACGTCTAAATACTGAAACTATTGTTTCACACACAAAGAATAAGGCGTGAAACCCGGAACCCATATTCCAGAGACAAGGAAGGATAATTCCGCCTAAAGTCAATGTGACTGTATGTGCGTCAATGTGACTGTATGTGCGTCAATGTGACTGTATGTGCGTCAATGTGACTGTATGTGCGTTATGCTCGTTTTGTTACCACCAAGTACCATAGCTTTTCAACGACTGTATGTGCGTTATGCTCATTTTGTAACCATCAAGTACCATAGCTTTTCAACGAAGACGGCAGCTTTGGAATAGACCAGCGCCATCACTATCTTAGCCGGAAGTCATGAGGTGGAGCTCTACTTTTAACCACATGTATAAAAATTCCAGCTGCTTTAAACAATTGAAAATCTGTTATGTGGGTCAACATTAAATGTAACAAATTTTAATTTAAGAATAAATAAATAAACTTCGTTTGTATCTTTAGAAAAATAATTGCATTTATCTAAAACTGACTGACATCATATTGGCGACGATTTTAACCAAATGCGTCATGCTATGATTGAAAGGAATTTTAAATGCATAGTTCGCTAGGCTATGTTATTTTAAGACATTTCAACCGTGTATTTCGTATAACCCATGCATGTTAATATTATTGACTGGCGGTGTGTTGAGACGTGCAAATAATTTTCATCCGAGCTGATTTTCTAGATTTGACCTACAGTTCGTTAAATAGCAGTTAAATTATCTTCACTGCAGACATAACCACATAGATTTGGCGAGTCAGATGCTCCAGTATATAACGTCAGGGGGGCGACACTTGATCCTCCCTTAAACGGAAGTGTTTTCGACAACAGAGCATTATTTGATTAAAAGCATCGCCGTCTAGGGCTTGGTCATATTAAACCAGAACTTTTAAATGCAGTGATATTCGGTAAACTACCCAAAAAGGCGAGGTTGTCTTACGAACTACAGCTGTATACATACACCGGCTATGTTATGATGTCATTCAGCGGTATATGCAATTCCTTGTTTAAAAGATACTAACAAATTTAATAATTTTTAAATAAAACAAATTGTTCCATTTTATGTTGACACTAAGTACACATTTTCATATAAAACAGATACATTGATTTTTTAAATCTTTTTTTTTTTAGCTAAAAGTAAAGCTATTATGAAATTATTAATCATAATAGGAAATACTTTATTCACGCTCTTCTTCCACGCCATCGTTAGCGTTTGCTCGTCGCCAAAACGCACGTTGTGGTATATCATGGCGCAAAACCACTATTAATTCGCCAAAAGCCGTAATGTTAATGTTTGGCCCCACAGCTCCCTCCCATACTTTCGTTGGGTGAAAACACCTGGTATATACCTTAATCGGTCCTTTTTGAGTTCTCCATTAAAATCTTGACAGAGGACAGTTGAAATTTTTAGCTACAAATTCTGGAATTTGATTGGGATTGCCAAGCTATTTTCAGAATGTAAATAACAGCCGAATCACCCCTCCATCAAATGGTGAGAAATACACCCAAATATTACTTATTTAAGTATAATATTACACTGACCAGAAACCGCCACTCAATTACTTCACATCAATACCAAATACTCCACAAAAAAAAAAAAAAAAAATCCAGGAGCGGAACAAATAAAACAAGATAACACACTATATAAGGAACTATATTCTAGGATGACAAAACGCATATTCATTTTACCCTGGTGTAATAATGAAACACCGACTATTCAAATCTATTTGGCTAAGTCTGTAATGTGAGTAAGGCTGCTAAGTCACTAATTCTACAATTTGGGTTAAGCGGCTAAGTCACTAATTCTACAATTTTGGTAAAGCGGCTATGTCACTCTGTAGGCCAAAACGATAAAAACCTTTTAGGCCTGAATAATTTAGCTCTTCGCAACACACAGTACCGTATTCAGTTTGTATGCACGACATGACATAACGAATCTACACACACAGACTTTTGGCCGAGATCCCTTCCATACATACATACCCCAATATTCCCCGATTCTTTCTGCAAACCAATACAGTCTAAGCCTACTTCTGTTTCACTAAATATGACCTACATAGCCTGTTATTTCTGGATTTTAACTAGAACAACACGCTGCAGATAAAATACGCACATGTAAAACACAAATACCATCCTCATCTTATGACGTTTTTGATTGTTCGATTATTTTGAAGGATGACTATAACGACAAAATATATATATAAACTCAGGGAAAAAAGCATTCTCTTTTGAGGATATATTAAGATTCGCTATATTATATAATTGCCTCCATAAGCAAAAACGTCATAATGGTTTTTTATTTAAATTTAACGGCCCATCGTTTGTTACTCTTTCATATATATTTGTTCTCACGATTAACAAAAATGTAGTCATATTTGCTAACAACATTTTGGCAAATGCGCAATACTTGGCTATGTCGTCGTCTGTAATTTTATTTTGGTGGAATGCGGCCCCATCATTCATTGCAGCAGGAATCCACACTGAATGTAATCTGAGGATTTGTATTGCATTTGTTTGTTCAGAGAAACCTGTATACAGTTTTGGTTCATGAACTCAACGATGCGTTTCGTCAAATTACGAAAAAAATAAATGTACGCCTATGTGGGGTGAACATAATTATTTGACAACAAATTCAATGATTACTATAAATCTTTTACTGTAGTTTCCTCCCGTTAAGATGTCGAATGTGTTTTGTTGTCACCAACAATAGGCCGCCTACCTATAATTTTAGATTATTCACGTCTTTCTGAACTCACATCTAGACTAGCGCAAACTAGGAAATGGTGGCTTATTTTCCCATTATATTCGGTGGAATGTAATTACATCATTTCGTTGTAAGATGTTGAACTCGTTATTGTCTTCATGATTTCCAATTATATAGTGAATCAAAGTGCTTAACGTTTTGTGAAATTTGTATTCATAGAGGCAACGAAGTTAATGGCTGCATTTGTTTTTAGTTATTTTCCAAAAAATTAGTTCTCTAGGTGTCGGTTCAATATACATAAAGTCGTTAATAGTCTAAAATTATAGGTAGGCGGCCATATTGTTTACGGAAGTTGGTGACAACCAAACATATTCATCATCTTAACGGGAGGGAACTACAGTAACAGATTCATAGTAATCGTTGAATATGTTGTTAAATCATTATGTTCACAACACATAGGCTTATATTTTTTTGCGGAATATGGCGAAACGCATCGTTGAGTTTATTAACCGCTTTATAAATATAAGTAGGTGAGAGCCGGAGTCGTTGGTATACATGTTTGTTTGAAACGTAGATTGGCCCGCACTGATTCAACGGGTGAGCCGTTCGTCTGGGCGACGTAATTTCTCTAACGTACACCGTCTGCTTATACACATAACCGCCAATACACATCTTTAACACATTAAACCAGCTACAAAAAACGTTCTACCTTTGTCATCGTTTTACATTAACCAGATTACAGAAAAAATATCAGAAAGTCCAGTTCACCCTTTGACAACGTTTTTGTTTTGTAATTTAGTTATGTTTCCTCAAATTAACCCATTGTTTTGTTGAGTATAGAAGGTGTCTTTGACGACTTAAAACTGTTTCTATAGAAAATGGGACCCCCTTTATTATAAGATAAAGTTACAACATATTATTTGACATTACGACTATATGCACTGGACACTTGGACACATTAAGGCCTCGAGAATTCGTCTAAATTATGTACCCTGCAAATGACCCGGGCTTGTATATCCTGGCAAACCCATCACGCCATCAAGTTGAGCTACTGGAGGACTGGCCTAGTCAACATACAACACTTATTTGATTACACATTTCGTATTCTAAACAGGATTCTAGCCACAAAGTAAAACCAACGTTTTGTTTATTTTGTAACGAAAAATCTGAAACACTGGCAGGTATTTTTGTTAATTCTTAAGTTATAAAATAAAACATTCGTGGGTTTATTTATGTCAGTTAAAAAAAAAAGAATTAAGACAAGCAAATATAAGTATAAGTATTTAGTATGTTGTGTAAATCATTAGGTCTACGGACAAAGTAGTTATCTTGCTACCTGCAAAACTTTTTACAAATTTATCTTGGTAAGCCCAGGCTACATGTTTATGTTCACCCTGATGGTACATCATAAGTCGATACATAAATCATTCCGGTACCATACTCGATATCCTCTAAGTAAAAGACTACACGACTTCTAGTAATTCATATAATGAACTGTATCCTTCCATGCATCGATAGTACTGACTAAGTAATGCAGTGCACGAGGAGCTGGAAGTTCGATAGACAGCACCCATGTAAAATAGGAAGTTATAAGTTTGTACCTGTGATGATATGGCCCGGGTTGTGGCAGCGTGACCGTCCGAGCGAGTCGAGAGATGTCTCCCCACCTGAACAGGGTGAACAGTCAATTAAGGATCTCCTGTCTTTAGCAAACACAGCGATTGGCATTTGATGTAACCTAGGCTTAGTAAAGATCACGTGACATTGTTAACTGAGGAATGCTTCGTCTCCTCTTTCATCCAGATACTGGTATATGTGCGAATGTACCTATGTCTTACACAGGGGATGACGTCAGCGAGCATGACGTTGTCATGGATACAGACTATGTTTACATATTGTTTTATACAGAGTTAATCATTTGGGTTTGTTCCTAACTAGTAATTGTGGTCATTCCTTGTTTAAAGTTATAAAACAGGGCTGTAGTATTTTTAATTTACAACCCAAGTGGCAAACAACGCATTATTGATGTATGTTAAATATGTGTCAATTCTTCTTAAACTATCTAGTATATACACAAAATGAGCTTCAGAAAATGTCAAGGTTCGCACTGCCGATATACGGTATTAGAAAGGTTTCAATGGATATGTTGAAACTTTATAACTCAGATTAACTAAATGTAATTTTACATAGTTTAACTTGTAATAAAGCGGCCTTCATCAGCAAAAAATAACATATATATGTTCTCTTCTGCCAACGATATACTGCAGGCGTTTTATCTTTTAAATCTGCACAACTACACTATATCTGTAAAATAGCTGGGGGTTTTGTGGGGTTTTTTTAAGTAAGAGAATAAAAAATGTTAGTTTTAAGTTAAGTTTCTGTACAATTGTATACACAGTAATTTTAATTGTTCTCTATTATTCAGCAGGTTAACTTTTAAAATATCTTCAAGATCATTAAGATTTAAAGATTTATTTTACCCACCTGCAAGTCGAATCAAAATTTGTAAAAACCATATTGTAAATAGATGCCAATTACTTTTTAACGAAACGAATCGACAGGGTGATTTAGACTGTTTTACATGTGTAAGTTCTTTTAAAACTAATTGTAGAACTATTTTATACAAATATGGTACCGCGGCTAGTGGTTTGTGTATAGGGGAGCCTACGGATCTGGTGCCGCGGCTAGTGGGTTGTGTATACGGATCTGATGCCGCCGCTAGTGGGTTGTGTATACGGATATGGTGCCGCGGCTAGTGGGTTATGTATACGGATATGGTGCCGCGGCTAGTGGGTTGTATATACGGATATGGTACCGCGGCTAGTGGGTTGTGTATACGGATCTGGTGCCGCGGCTAGTGGGTTGTGTATACGGATATGGTGCCGCGGCTAGTGGTTTGTGTATACGGATCTGGTGCCGCGGCTAGTGGTTTGTGTATACGGATCTGGTGCCGCGGCTAGTGGGTTGTGTATACGGATATGGTGCCGCGGCTAGTGGGTTGTGTATACGGATCTGGTGCCGCGGCTAGTGGGTTGTGAATACGGATATGGTGCCGCGGCTAGTGGGTTGTGTATACGGATATAGTACCGCGGCTAGTGGGTTGTGTATACGGATATAGTACCGCGGCTAGTGGGTTGTGTATACGGATCTGGTGCCGCGGCTAGTTTTTTAACGATTCTAAATTTTCCAATGAAATGCACTTAAATGTAAGTACTATAAGTTAAATGAATGGTTGACTTATAACACAAACATGTAAGGCGTCTACAGTGGAAAACTAAGAGTCATACAAATATGTGATATAGATTTCACTAACAACTAGATATGGTAATTTTTGTTTTGTTTGCCATTTAAAACCCAAATTTACTAGTGATCAATTCAAACCATACAAAACGCTAACCGATTTGACCGTAGGGTAAATAAGCCTACTGAACTATAGCCAAGTGAACTGAGTCGCGAGCACCCCATCTCAACAAATACACTTGAAACTACACCTGTCCGCTGTTATTAAATATTTTATACACGGACGTTATGCACATATTTTATCACGAACCGAATCTGAACACCTGTAAGAATAATTACATTTATATGTATCGTGTGAATGGTATCAAAATATACACAGTCACAACGCACTGGATACCTGGCCCTAGATTCAACCTTTAACATGACTTTAACACGCGCAAATCAATAAAATTTAACATTTTCAGAACAATAATAATAATAGTCAGCTATATAAATATAAATACATATTAACAAAACAAATACATACGTAGAGTGAAATACCACAAATATAGTCTACTGGACACCTACTACTGCTATTCAGTCTAGAAGGGTAGGCTGTGCTAATACGTAAACCAGTAGTCCCGTTAACTTACAAACTGTTGGTAAAAAAACAAACATTTCTTGAACAGAAAAAAGCAACTCATCTATCTTACCTGGGTTAATGGGATACTGTTTAACTCGAGGAGGTGACTGCAGCTCTACTGTCCATCAACCAATCAGTGTTAAGTATTTATTCAACGCTCTGATAAGTAACCTTTCAATGCTGTTTTATGTATTCTCCGCACAGGTCCAGTTTTTGTGCAGATACATAGCTGATTGAATTACCCCTTGACACAATCATGTTTTTAAAAGATAACAAAAAATGCACTCTTCTCCCCTCCCTCAGTAGCTTACTCAAGAAAAGTTGGACGGGAACTGAGAAAACTTCTATGACTTATTTTATTTTAGAACGTGTGTTCCGTTGTGTTTTTGACAGAGCTTGTATATTATGACTTCACACGTTACAAATACGTAGGCGTAATCATTTATAACAGATAGAATGAAATTCCATTTAAACGTTAAACTGTGTCCTCTGTAGACACACACTTGTTGTCAGGAACCCATGTATAAGTTATAAGAAAATATACTAGTAGTGAATAAGGCATGGTGTATATGAGTAAAATGTAGCGACGGTGCACTTTTACGGTGAATAAGTACAATCATACTACAACTTTGGGATGAAACCGTGCCATCATGTTCTTCTTAGGATGTCACGTGTCACGGGTGTCTCAGTACAGGACAAATCCCAATTGCTCAAAACCGTGTAAATTTGTAATGTAAGTGAATATATGAGGAGGCAACTGTTTACTTGAGGAATAATCTAATTGATCAGAAGCTTTAATTAAGAAATGCATTGATATGCAGCAGTACGACATTTGTAGTCCTGGGGTAGTTATACGGTTGTGATTGGCCGGAGGACGATTAACGTCTATCTACCGAATATCATAACTAAACATGGTCATGAATTATGACGAAGCCGGGTTGAACAAGTCGTCTATGTCAATTATTTTACTGCTTTAAGCTGATAAAACTTCTTAAGGCGAGCTTCTTGCTCCCATAAAACATTTTACTTGAAAACATTCAAAGGTTAGATACTAAAAATTGTTTGTTTTCGGTAAATTTCTTTATTGACAAACCAGTTGAAAAATTTGTTTATTGCTTTAAGATTATGAAATATTTAATTGACACTAACAATGAAGGTTTTCTTTAAGTGGGTATCTTGTTCCGTTAAAAAGCCTTATTCGCGAAAATTCAAGTATAAACACTGAAAACGGTCTTGGTTAAGTTATTTAGTGAATTCATTTTTGTGTCTTTATTTTTATTTAATTATTTTTTAAATGTATTTATTGACAAAACAGTTGAAAATAGATACTTTGCCGCATGTCTTATGTCTTATTACATGTCATCTGGACCGTTTTGTATACAACCAAAACTCATAAAATTACAGTGCAGTATGATAGTTTTCTTCTATTTTTTTTCTTCTATTTTTTTTCTTCTACAAATTCAGAGTTGAGGCCTCTTTGTGGGCGTTGGTCATGTCGTTAACATTCGGGTCCATTTCTATTGAAAAGAGTCTGTGTGATAAGTTGTCTTTTCCTAGGCATCCATTTTTATGATATATTCTTTCGTCTGGACGTGAACTATAGGCTACTCCATGAAGTGGTTTGAACATACCATTTTTATTTCTGACATTGTTTTTGTGTAAGTTGATGTAAGCTTTCAGAAGATGGAAGTGCCGTAGTACTCGGTAGAACCCGACTGGATATCAGGGGATCTTCTAAGTCAGTAGCTTGTATTATGGAGTCATCTTCGTGGCTGTTGTGGTAGTGATGCTACTCCGACAAAGTGGGCTGGGGAAAAAATCGTAACACAATTAATGTTCAGCGAAATCGAAAAAATAGTTATGAAAAAGTGATGAATTAGCAGCGCTTTAATCCAAAAGGTGTTAGTAGGAGTCGGATTATTAACAAACGCAATTGAACTTAATCTCACCGCGTCGCACTGACAGCTCACACTTTGAAACACATTGGAAGCGATCTCTGGAATGAGATAGAAAGCATTCAATAATCTAAGAAGTTGTAATTCACATAAAGTATGTCCATCCTATAGTGCCTTTCTGCCTAACTCTGAAGTGTTATATTGGCATACTGTCTGTAGATTTTCATCGTAAACATTTACTCTCAGATTTGTTAATAGACTTTTCCGAATATCAACACAGTATTTCAATTAATTCTTAATGCAGGCAGTAATCCTAATTATACAAGTATACTTGATTATCCTTAACCACTCTGTCACGCCTGGATTGTATGAAATGTAATTAAAATACATACACTTTTGTTTTTTTTATAATCACAACGTCTTTTATTTGTTTCAATGAAACCATCAAAGTGATTCATGATATGATATCAAATGACAGGATTGGGGCAGACTAACCTGAGAGCTTCATGTATGATAACGGCTGTGACAAATTGAGAAATGCACTGGAGATCACCATGGCGTACAGCAGGGAGCTATGTGTGCTGCACTTCCCTTTCCGCCAGAGGTCTAACCAGGTGGACGCTTGATAGTGTGGCCATGACGTAGCAATCTCGTGCTTTCTGTCGGCGCAATTTTTATCCATAGTTTGAGTGACAAAACATGTATTCTAACACATTTTACCAGAAATTATCATCTCAAGGCATGTAAACGTGATTCAAAGGTTTTGAAGACACAGGAGACTTATACCTGTGTCACATGATTAAACTGAATGGTTTACAGCAGTCATCAATTCGTAACTAAACTTGGGCTCGAGTTATTCACAGCAGGGGTACCTAATTAGATGTCTAAAGCTCTCATTATAACACATATCTCGTGTGAAGATTGGTTGTTTTCGCAACACCTCAGTTACGCCTATCATTAATCATCAATTATTAGCAATACACTACTTTAATGAATTATTACTTAACAGGTTTCTGAAAAGTAAAAACTAATGTAACTGATTAAGTTTGACTGGCCTATGGTTTTTTCGTTTTCCTTATTTACCGCAACTAATGACTTGAGTCTGCTTAAATACTTAACTATTTTCCGTCATTTATAAATTTTTAAATCCTTTGAAATAAATCAAGTTTGCCGAGTTAATAATTAAGCTTGCGTTTATACGGTTACGATCAAGCCATCTAAAAATCTGTGTGAATACCAATGCTCTTCTGAAAAGAAATCTCGTTATTCCACACCGATAAAGTGATTAATACAATAAGTGTAATGGTTAAAGTCATGTTTACCACCTCGTCAATAATGGAATTCGGATGACAATTTACAGAGTTATCTCCCTTCACAATTATTACGTGTTCGTAAATAACTGTTAAACTAATTGACGGTAAATGGCCCAATGAATGATTTTCGTCGTCCAATTAAAACACAAGATATGAAATTATTTGGAAAGGTAGTTTGGAGTTATTTCCCTTGTCAAATGACAAGACAGCTATGATTTTAAAAACAACGCAATTAAAATAGAGCTTTGGTGCCCTATAAATGTTTATTGTGTAGTTGCATCACTTAATTTAAATTCAAAGACTTTGTCAGGTGTCCATTCTTAAGTATTAGCTTTAAAGCGAATTCATGTAAGAAATATTGCAATATGGTGAACATTATCTAAAGGATGCATAATTGCATTAACTGTTGACATGAATTTGTGTATATGTCTTTTCCATTTCTTCTCCGCTGTTTAGCCGTATAAGCATTGGTATTGGCAGTTTACTGTCAGCTTATTAATATAATCAATTGATTTGCTTATTTGACTGAATCGCTTGGTAGTATGGAATCCTGAAACTGTTAACTGTTTGAATTTTCTCGAAGCTATTTTTACTGGTACATTTAAAAAAAAACTAATGCATGTGTGATAACCTTACCATGAATTAATTGGTGGTCCTGTTTAAAGGGTAATCAACTACTGCAGCGGGGGGGGGGGGGAGTCTGCCTGGCTAACCGGCAAGCTTAGCGGATAGTCAACTACTGTATGAGGGAGTCTGTGGGAATAACCGTTAAGCTGATAGGGTAATCAACTACTGTATGAGGGAGTCTGTCGTGATAACCGTTAAGCTGATAGGGTAATCAACTACTGTATGAGGGAGTCTGTCTGGATAACCGTTAAGCTTATAGG
>JAVFBW010170880.1:404-11151 GCA_034783835.1 Mopalia ciliata
ATCCTCATTATGCTAGGTCAGAAAGTATATAGAGAGTACCCGGAAGTGGAGGGAATTACATGAAACATCGCATATTTGTCTGATCGTTTGTTTGTTTGATTGAGGTTTAACGTTGTACTCCGGCAGTTTGCTTGGAGAGTAGCAATGTTGTCTTTACTTAGCACTGGAGGAAGATTAACTTTCCATCGTTATGAAAACACTTCGCATCTTGGTTGTGTTAGTGTCAATTATTGTCGGAATACATCGCCATCATAATAGTGAAATACACTTTAAGCACAGCGTAAAACACCAATCAATCAACCAATCAATCGTCAACATTTCGTATTAATCTTACTCGGCAGGCCAACTTGCAGACACGCTCACAAGAGGCCCACGGGAAGTGTGTCTAGGAATCGTGTGCGGAACGCTCTACGGAATCTTTCTGTGGTATCTACCAATCAAAAAAGCCGTATGTCTTCTCTTCTTTACTTCATCCCTGATTTTAAACTAAATTAATGGGGTTTGCATGCTCTTTTTCCTCCTTTGTATGTTCAATGGTTTTTTTTTTTGTTTTGGCTTTGTGTTTGCGTATGTGTGTGTGTGTGTGACTGGGGGGGGGGGGGGTCTATGCTTTCTTTTATCTTTCTGTCTCCCCCTTTCTCTTTGTGATTTTACTATTTTTTGGATAAAACATAAACGTGAACATCGTGAACTTTGTTATTCCCCTTTTAATACCACTTATTACTGTTTATATTTCAGAACAAAAAACAATGGCTACGTTTGGGTTTGTTACTTGCCGGAGGGCTGTTCTTTATGTTCGGATCCGAGATAGCGGACGTAGTATCGGCTGGACCAATAGGTTGTTTGACGTTAGCTTTTGTGGCCGCCTACGGCTGGCGAAACGAAAACGAGGCTGATTGTGTAAGTATTTTTGGTTTATATTACCAAATTCTACTTTGCTTTAAATAATGAAACATTGTTATACTATTATCTGAAACAAGATTGCGAGATTAAAATCCAAAGCGACTGTCTGCCATTTGCTTGTTTGTTTGAGAAACTGACAATTATGCCTATTTTTACAGTTTTTTAATGTTTCTAATAAGCACATTCATCTGGACAGGAGACCATTGAAAAACTCGTTGAATCGGTGTGGAAAATAGCGGAGCCGTTCATGTTCGGTTTGATAGGAGCGGCAATAGATGTTACGAAACTGGACGGAAACACCGCAGGTTTTTATTTCCTTTTTTTTTTTTTCGTTTGATTCATTTTTGAATACTATATATATCCAAGGTATTTCACCTATTTTTAGTCTAAAAGTTGCTTTGCCATAATAATTTGTGTTTGAAAACGTCAGCACCACCCTTCATCTCCGGCCTTTACAATCTTGTAATCTCCGAAATACTTTCTGTGTATACCAGTGGACAGGAAGGGCCATCTAGTTGGGAGCAACTTGTCTTCTGAACATTTTGGTTCTGTTTAGCACTTAAGGAACATTAATTTTCCCGCATGGCGTCTTATGATTGAATACCTCTGATCACTGAATTAAACAACAATCTACCAATCAATAGGATTATTTGTTTGTTTTGTTTGACTGGGTTTTAACGTCCTACTTAACGGTCTTTGACTTATAGGACGACGGATTGTCCATCTTACACTGTTCCTTGCCTAATTACTGTGAAAAACCGGGAAGAAACATCGTAAAAACCACCCTTGTGACTCAGTTATATACCTGAGTGAGGGCGACAGAGGTACTCGATCCTGTGAACAGAACATCGAAGAAGGTTTAGAAAGCGCATTCGCTAACCACTAAACCACGGCCGAGGGCCATCAATCAAAAGAAAGACTGTCTTAAACAGGTTTAAAGCGTGTGCAATACTATGACTGTGTCCAAGTTGTAGCATTTCAAGCAAAATGGTTATAGAATTGTAGTGGGTCAGTACTACGTCATTCAAACTTGTTCCGTGAATGGTTATAATATTTTTTTCATAATAAAATGTAACTTGTGTATTTAAGGTCTTGGTATAGCTGTTTTGGTCATTGGCATTTTATTCCGCATGGTGGCTTCATTCCTGGTCATGTTTGGCACAGATCTGACTCTACGAGAAAAGCTTTTTGTCGTCTTGGCCTGGCTTCCAAAAGCTACTGTTCAGGTACGCCAAATATCGGCATTTAATAAAGCAGTGCTTTTACAGTGTTGTTTGCAGATATACTAGTACCTGATTCAAGTCCGGCAGCAGCAATGGATGCGAATATCTACTGCTAAGAGAAACATTACCCACACTGCTGTGTTGGTAATAATCCGTAGGGATATTCTTTCTTTTAAAAATCAGGTTTGTTTAAAAAGGATAGTCTCATGAACACAAGAGCGTAACAAGAGTAACATATGTGATGTGTTAAGAGGAATTTTTATACTATAGAATTTTTCCAAGCAGAAAAGTCTTTTTGAAGCCAAATTACGTTCAGGTTTTGGCGCAAAATCTCAGTAGGCCTATATCATTTTAAACATCATTTTATTTCGCCCCTTAAGACTGTTTACAATCTAAAAATCAGTAGCCTATAGTGGTAAATGTACGAGTCAATTTGTTTTCAGGCAGCCATTGGTCCAGTTGCTTACGACAAAGCCGTTCGCTATGGCGGCACTGACGAAGAAAAAGCTATGGGACTTAAGGTATTTAAACACCTGGTTCGTTCGTTCGTTCGTTCATTCGTTGGTTCATTCGTTGGTTCATTAGCTCGTTCGTTAGTCGGTCGGACGGTACATCGGTGGATCGATTATTGAAGTTGATTTATTGGATGTAAACGTGGTGTTTAACAAAAATGTGTTTGAGGATACATTTGAACCTTATTTTCTATTGCATGCATATTCGGAAAATTTCATGTAGAGGTGATACAAAATGCGTTTCTTAAAAGCAAAGTACATGGACGGTACGAACAGGAACAAGATGCCAGGTACTCTAGTATTTGCAGAGGTCACATGGTCTCTCGGGAAGTGGCTAAGTATTTGTTCCTTTTGTGTTTGACTGTTACGTTAGGCCTACATCCCATGTGTAAGAGACAAGTTGACCAGAGAAAAGTTGGCTTTCCATTTAGGTAATAGGTAAATCTTGTAATTAAGTGATTGTTTTGCGTACTGGTCTTCTTTTCATCTAGGGGCAGCGGCTTAGTGGTAGCGAGTGCGCTTCATAAGCTGAAACTAATTCGATTTACCGTTCACAGATAAGGTATAATTAATAATTCTGACGGTGAAATATTTGTATGGTCTTAACATTTATTTCAGATACTCACGGTTGCGGTCATGTCAATCATACTGACAGCTCCTTTAGGCGGAGTTCTCATTACTTTAACAGGTAAGACAAATACTGATAAGAAAGTGACTCAGCCAGGTAAACTATTGGACAAAGTATAATTAAACAACAAACTTATACTGACGTTACCTTACTCCGGTAAAAACGTTAATGGCTTTTATTGACTCCTTCTGTGCATTAGGCATTCTGTTTTTACCGTCATGAATGTTCTGAAGGGCATTTTTTTTTTTTTACAGCCAATATAATTCTTAATATAACAAACTTTTTGGAGAGTATATCATTTGTTTTAAATTTACTCAAATCAAAACTGGATTTGTGTCCTCTTCACATGCCCAAATTTTATTACACACTCATGTTTTCCCTAAGATATTTTCAGAACGTGGTCCCAGGTCACTGATCGAGAGATGCATAAAAAATGCCAATACATCAACAAATTTAGTCCTTTCGGTTGAAGTAGCGACATAATTTATATATGTTATTAATTCCAAACGAAATGAATAAAAGCTGTCATTTTTTTGTTGCTGACTTCCTAAAAAATATTTATAAAAACCTTTGCTATTTCAGGCCCAAAGCTGTTGTCTAAATCTGACTCCACTGGTGACGAAGATACAACTGTTGAAGACACACGACTAGGAAGAAACGTTGAAGACTAGGGCGAATACGTTCGACTTATTGGTCCTATTATGGACATCCTGACTGGTTACCACACACCTTGACAGTACTGATGTCCATCCTGACCGTACCGATGGTACAGCCTGGTTATACAGACTAGAATTTGAAAAATTTAGACTTCCAGAAACAGTTGGCCATATCTGCAAATGAGTGTTGTAAAATGCTTCGGCAACTTCCGGACTGGCCATCTATACTGCGCCAAGGAAAACCGGAAATCACAAGAGATGCATAGATGTTGTATAGGCTCCTGTGTTTTGGGGGCTTTATCTGGTGTTTTACTGAACAATGAGCATTGCTACAGTACAACCAAGTGGTATCATCATTCGGTTCATTCCCGGTTATTTTGATACATTGGATCATGTAAAATATAATCGATTCTACTTCCGAGGTGGAGACATTGACTCCATCTTGCTTTGCACTTATTTTATTCGCTTGTCTTTGGCTGTGGTTATACAGATTGTAGAAGTTGAAGGAGTCAGTCTTCCAGTTACAGTTGGACATAACCGGGAATGAATGTCATAAAATGAACAATGAGCATTGATACAGTACAACCAAGTGGTATCATCATTCGGTTTAAAGTTGAATTATAAATGTGTGATATTAATCACAATATGTTGGAGGGTTTTTTTATTATTATTATTTTTAAATACAACGCTATTCCTGTTTCGAACTGCGTCTTGTTGTAAAAAGATAATCAAGCTTGTTAGGGTAATTAAAAAATATTGAGATCGTATGACAGTATCGAGTGTTACGAGTAAATATCAAAGAAGACCAACCAGAGTTACCTCCCATTGCACAATGGCCAGCCAACATCTTAGATTAGTTCACCGTTTTTTTTTGTATATGTGATTCAGTCCAACTTGACGTTACAACCAATCCTGTTTCGTTTTTATAATGGAGATATCTAAAGTTGATATGCATCTTCGCGCCAGCTTCTTCTGTTTTTCTCGGAATAGAGTGGAGGGTTGGTAGGGAGCTTCTTGTTGCCTGTTTGCTCTCGGGGCTAAGGGACATCAAGACTCCGATCTGATTATGATGTCTTTGTATTACGTCATTTGATTGGCTTGTATTTGTCGTGTTTTGTATTTGTTTGTTGTTGTTGTTGGAGTTTTTCCAACTGCAATGAAACGCCTCGGGCAGTTAGACAGTCATCAAAAAGTAAATGACTGACATAGTATACCCACAACTTTTCTCAGTAGGATCAATAATTTATTAGCTAAAAATGAAATAAATGCCTATTTTTATCACAATAAAATATATATCTTTACACACGGTTATTCGGACAATTTTTCCAAGTAAATTTCATGACAAGTTAAGGTCAACTGTGATTTTGTTTAAATTTGATTTTCATCTAATATTAGTCATTTCAATAAAATAATAAATAATGGAATTTACAAACGGCTGTCAATTTGCAATTTAGTTTGGTTAGTTGTGACGTCATTGTCATCCTCTTCAAATCCCTTGTTTATTTCAACAGTGGCGTGATTCGGTGATTGCTCGGTTGTAACGTAATTTTCCTCTTCGGCTTCGCTATCTTCTTCGTCACTGACGTCATCAGCCGGATTTCGAGCGGCTTTTTGAAGAAGTTTAGGACCTGTCAACAGAAAATTATATTCACATTTTTTTAGCTAAGGGATTAATTTTTAAATCACGATGTTTCATGTGCTCTTGGCTATATATTGAACATATAGGCCCTGGCTCCTGATGTCAAAAACTGGACGTTGCAGGCGGTCCTCTGGTGGCAACGTGGTCGTGATTCGTGGCCTTTTTTGTAACATCAGAATGTGTGTCCTCATTTCAAAGAGCCACTTTCCCGAATATTGTGATGCCAGAGGACCTCCTTGCCAGGATTAAGTTACGTTCCTTGCCAACTGCCCAGACTCCCCTTCGGCCAAAACATCAACGTTTAAATGCCACGATTTAACATAGTAGGCATGCCCGCATTAAAGTTCTTTTACGCGTCAAAACACAGCTTCTAAATGTAAAATAGTGAGTAGTTTAACCTTGTCTGCATAACCTCTATAAATGATTCGATTCCAAGGAAAACACGCCGTCTGATCAACATAATATTATGGCAAATTCTACAGGTCATTTGTTTCTATTTGTTTATGTTGTAAAGCTTCAAATTTTGACTTGTTCGTTATTTCAGTTGAATGTTTCGCTTTAAAATGTACGACCAGGGTTAAAACAGAAGCAGCCATAGCTGTTCCGTTCACAGCTGACATAAATTTTTTATTTTGTGTTATGTTAACCGCCGGATATTTTGAGCACATGCGTGGAAATCAACCAAAGTACTCCCTGGATTTGTATAAAGAAAACTTACATCAAATAGCCCCTTTTCTAGGGTAAAATGACTTTCAAACAACACACTGTTCCGTTTATAGTTATGAATTGTCGCAAATAATTCAAATTTCGTCCCCTGTAAGTTTTTTAATAATAATGTAGCTCCAATGACGTCATCTTATCAACACAAGAATAGCCTTCAGAAGTAAACAATAAACACATGGATAACTCAGCCATATGATAAAGTAAATCTTTGCGAGTTACCTCCCCTGAAATGAACAGCATTAATGGAGAGTTTATTTACGGTACGGAAATGGCCGAGATTTTTAGAAATGCCTACCTCACATTGTGACTTGGTTTATTTGTTTGATTTGGGTTTAACGTCGTAGGGTATTTCACTTATGTGACGACGGATCGTCCACTTCATACTGTTCCTTGCCTTATTACGGTGGAAGACCAGAAGGAATTCTCGTAAAAACCACCCCCGCGATTGCCGGAGCCACATCTTGTGGCTCACTCATCTACTCGATCCTGTGAACGATACATGGAGGCAGGCTCGGAAAGCGCACTCGCTAACTATTAAGCCATGGCCACGGTGACTTGGTAAACGGATATAACAATCAGTCAGCAACTCCTCTCCCCTCCCGTCCCCGCCCCCAGGCTTCGGCTGTGTTACCCCCTCAACTCTGGCACTCCCAAACAAGAAATAGGTCCCATTTTAACGCACAATATCACTGAAATCATATTCATGTATGGTAGTTGTCTCCCCTGCGCTAACAATAATTATTTTCAGTTCATCCAGAAACAAATCTATCATGTTAACCGATGGTCGTTATGACGAATTTAACGGACTATAAACTTTACGGATTATGCCGCTTCATATTATGTAATGAACACTTTACACGCAGTTAAAACGTCAGTAAGACTTACCTGTGACAGCCATTAGCCACGCCCCGATTGGAGCCGTCAGTAGAATACATAATACCGCTAGTGTTATTATCTGAACAGGAAAAGAAAAAGCAATTAAAGGATTTGGTTTTGAACAAGTGAAAATTAAACT
Source organism: Mopalia ciliata (assembly GCA_034783835.1). Taxonomy (NCBI): domain Eukaryota; kingdom Metazoa; phylum Mollusca; class Polyplacophora; order Chitonida; family Mopaliidae; genus Mopalia; species Mopalia ciliata. The sequence continues at coordinate 7,704 of JAVFBW010170880.1, forward strand.
GTTCAGCATTTGTAAATATTTCTAAAAGAAATAATCACAGCGATTTATGTTAATTAAAACCATGGGATCCTCCCATGTTTTAGCCATTCTCCGCTAAATCTAAATAGATCTTAATTTCGAATTGTTATGAGGAGCCTATACAGACATCTGAGAGAAGGTATTTTATGCTAGGTTTATAAAGGGAAGAAATTTAGATGTCTCAACTTGGTATCGAACACGAAACAATTGGCAGACAGGGCTGCCGACTGAGCTACAGGGAATCTTTATAGTTTTTGTTTGTAACATTGGGATTTGACGTCGTACCCAAGGGTCTTCCACCTGTTAATGGATCGCTCCCAATTGAAATATTATTGTAGAATCTCCCAGTCATTTTTTCTTGTTTATTTTGCTACTTGGTTAAGTTTTGTATGAATTGTTTTCTTCTCTTCTGTATTTTTTTTTTTTTTTTTTTTTTTTTTCAACTAGCTCTCTCTTTTTTTCTGTTTTTGACTCTTTGTTTGTAACATTTTGCCAATAGACGGAACTGGTTAAACTTACAAGACCCCGTTTTAATTACAACACCGCTTAATGTGTGTCATTGCTACACAGTGGTTTAAACTTTTTGGTCGTCAACGGACGGTTTGGAGATCTCAGAGTTGTGAGAAAACACGATGCTGTTCTGCATGACTGTAACATCTTTGTATTCCGTTTTGTGACTTGCCACGTCTTGCTATGTCTTGCCGTAGTTTGATGTCTGTGACGTCCCTACCAGAACAACATGTCACTCCACTTATTGACAACATATAACCTGAAGGTAGACAGACGGACGATCCCGTGAACGGTACGTCGAGGTTGGCTTTAGAAAGCGCACTCACTAACCACTTAGCCACGGCCGCGGACCAATACTCTAGAGAGAGAAGCGATATTGCATGAACAGATCATTATAAATGAATTGCCAAGTCAGTTATCAAATCAACTCTAATGTAATTATGAATGTTATCGATGCATTCTGAGCACCATTTAACATATCTGCTGATAACAGGATATCTATCTAGAATTATTTTATTATAATGTTTCCTTTCCCCATAAACAACACGGCTTATAATAGCATACTTCATAGCTTTTGAAATTTCAGCTTTTTGGCGAGTGCTGGATTAATATTACCTTGTTCTCAAACAAATGAAGCAATATATGCGAAATTTGACATGATCAGACATTGCTTAAAACCTACTGTTATATAATTATATCATCATTATAGCAACACACCATTATTATAGTATTATTATTTCATCATTATATCATCGCATCATCTATCATTATATCGTCATATTATCACATGTCATTATATCATATCATTATATCATTATTATATCATCGCATCATCTACCATTATATCGTCATATTATCACATGTCATTATATCATATCATTATATCATTATATCATCAAATCATCATTATATTATCATAGCATCATTATATCGTCATATTATCACATGTCATTATATCATATCATTCTATCATCAAATCATCATTATATTACCATATCATCATTATATGATCATATCAACATTATATCATCCTTAACACGAACCATATTTGTGAGTACCTCGACTTGCATTTGACATTTTTCACCCGGTCTTAAATGTGTAGGCTCAATCGAAATGTTTTGGATATGTTCAATATTTTCAGCGATATCGTGGGTCAGTTGGATGTAGCATAAGCGTGGGTTTTTTTTTTAATGTACCATGTCGGCCCCGTGTTGTTCGTAATGTACGCATCGATTTTTACCACACACATAGTACAACGTATTCGAGTTCTGAGCGCTTTTTTCTGCTCACAGCAATATTCATTTATTTACTTATTTACTATTATTTAATAAATAATAATTAATTAAATAATTTGGTTAATTAAATAATTTAATAAGTTTAATAATTGTGCTTGATTTGTCTATTTATCTGTTTCATTATTTATTCACTTATCTGATTAATTATTTATTTATCTGATTATTTATTTATTTATTTACCTGTTCATTTATTATTTTTTTTTATCTATTCATTTTAAAATTTATTTATCTGTTTATTTATTTATTCATTTATTTTTTTTTTATTTATCTGGTTATTTTTTTATTTATCTGTTTATTTATTTTTTTATCTATTTATTTGTCATTATTGTCTATATTTTTTTGTTAGTTAATATCACAGCATGAATAATTGATTGGCTGATTATTGAATGATTGGTTGATTGATTTGTTTATTTATTTAATTTTTTATTTATTTATTTTTCGATTTTTTGGTTTATTTATTTGTTTCTATTCTTATTACTATTTGCTTATTTACATATATCATGATCTTTATTCTTTGAGTTTTTCAATATACATAGTTTATTTAAAAGTCCAAAGTTATTAAAACTGTATTTAACATTTAAGTTAAATTTATTAAAACATTTTGTCTTTTTTTAAGTTCATTACAATGGGTTTTTTTAACTACAACATAAAACGAAAATACTTAGTCCGCACTTTCCTGAAAGTGCCATCAAATACGGCGTTATACAGTAATCGAACACAGAAAGTTTGAAGTTACCTCTAGTCCCTCGGCCTTGGCAGCCTCACCTCTATTTAACCTGACCGCTGTGTCATATGCCACTGAACCTATAGCTGCCTAAAAATACACCAAACAATTAATAAATATTCCTCGGTCTACCTGTACCTAGGAACATCCTCATATATTACTTGATAACTAGAGCAAGACGATTAACATCTTATGAAATCTATATTGCACCTTACGGACTAAATTGAAAAGGTTTGTCTGTTGACCTAATGGAAAAGCTTGGCACAGTTTCGTATTATTTCTCCCCATAAAGCAGTAGAATTCACGGCCTACTGAACTCCTAATTTAAATGTATATAGAACCATTTATAGACGAGTGATAGACGGTTGTCAAAATGCCGGTTTTAACAACAAATTTTGCTTGCAACGTTTTCACAAAGTGTTCGATGTTCGTTCACTAAGTTTATCACAAACATTGGAATAAAACGAAATTTGAAGACAAATTATTTTTGTCAAACTCATTTATATATTTTCAATAATTGAAGAAGAAAAATTTGCTTGTCTCATTTACGTATTAGTGTATAATTTCCCCATCATTTTCCTTGTTTATGAACCAACTTGGTTTAGTCTGGCATGTATTGCTTTCTTGGGTTTTTTTTAATTTTTTTATTTTTTTTAATTTTTTTTTATTTACATCCTTTTCTCTCTCTCTCTCTCTTCCTCCTCCTTCACTCTCTCGCTCTCTTTTTTATCTATCTATTTTCTCTGTCGATTTTTCTTAATTCCCTCTTTTTAAATTTATTCAGCTTCCCTTTACCTTCACTGAGCCTACACTGTTGAAAAGCTAGTTGGTTTATAAAGAATTTTATTCATAATGAGATACAATTTAAGCTAAGTAGCTTATCTTTTGTCTCTCTTTTAGC
>JAVFBW010170891.1:601-11150 GCA_034783835.1 Mopalia ciliata
AAAACACAGACGCAAGGTAAATCGTTCACGTACTTAAATATGACGTTTGTATATAAACAAAATCAAAGAGTAAACAAAACAGGACGTCTGATAAAGTATTTTCCTTACTTTGTTAACATAGTTATAGTTTTTATTGTCCTCCAGTTCTAAGTAAGAAAAGCATTGCCACTCGAAAAAGCTCACCACTGAACAATTTAATTAAAAATTTAAGTCCGGTATTTTTTTCCCTTTTAGTCGATAATGGGTGACAAATGTCCTGAATTCTTTTTGGCTTATATAACCACTATAAAAACTGGTTTGGTCTTGTCTTATGTTCTTTATATTCAAACAATAATAGAGGATACACTTTGTCGAGTCTTAACTCTTGAATCTTTCAGACATGGAACTGTTTTTATTTGGTCATATATTAACAGTTTCAATGTCATATCAGTCTGCCTTAATTGATTTTCCAGGCGTCGTCTCCTAGTTTGCTATATGGGGCATTAAATACTCCATATAGCCCGGAGTGATAAGAGGGACATATCTCTACACTACTGCAGTGTGACAATTTCACAGATTAGCTATACATATTGTAATACACACTGCATTAATATTCATGAGAAGGGCTAGACAGTCGTCTGGAACAGATTTGCATAATGACAGCTATATATTAACTTTTTGGCGCCGATGTAGATGCGGAAGCAGATTAAATCGACAAGTATTTAATTTTTTCTTACGCTGATTATTTTATCCTGAAACCGTAACGCAGTATTGTCGTATATTTTTATCCAATCGCTACGAGGCTTATAAACAAGCCATTCGTTGTTGGACACGTCTGACCAATCACATTCCTCGTTGATCAAGGATAGCATAGCTTCATTCATCATTCATTGTCCCATATCTCACGGCCTCGTTATCACTACATTCCTATACGGAAGCCCCTTGATCTGCCGATATAACCTCCATAGCATGGAGTAGACCAAATCGCATGCGCACAGTGATGGTTGATAGACACCTTCCTGCTGCTCTCAGAGCTATGGGTCGACACGAAACTGACCTGTTCTTGATCTCTCTGTGTTATGTCCTGTGATTGTCCTATATTGTTTCCGGCTGTTGCCAAAGTCGTCGAGGGAGATTTCCCTCACCCATTGGGTTGGCACGCCGTCGTGTGAGTGAACAACTGTAGTACGGCGATTAATGCTTTCTGTGCTTTTAAGAAAGTGAATATCAACAATATTTTTGTTATTTTGGGACAACACTTTCTTAGTTTTGACAGATTCTATTTAAGAAAATTTTGCCTCAGTAAATGCCCGCCACCTAGACAACACAGCAACATTTTCTGAACTAGAATCTGGTCAAACTATAAGAAAGTGTTCTCCCAAAATAACGAAATTATTCTTAGTACTGCGGTAAAGCCCAATAAAGAAACAAACAAATGAGAAATTACCTACGAAATCTCATATACACTACCGCAGAATCAGGAAACTGTGTACAAAAAGATCAGCAAGTTAAATAAAGACACGTAAGTGTAATTAAAAGACTCAACATGATTTTTTTTATAGGATTAAAATAAAAAGATGTAAATAGTAATGGACATAACCGTTAGAACATTGTTTAGCAACCTAATCTGCTACAAATATTTCCTAAAAAAGCACTCTTAATTTCGTTAATTCCATCGTTAATAGCTTTTTGGATTAGGTTTTCCAAACTCACTATGTAATTTGTTTAGGCATGTCATTTGTTTGGAAAGTTGTCAAGTATTTTCGTGACCAAACCAAACTAAGCAAATGACTATAATAAGTCAGCGCTTTTCTTGCAAAGACCGCTGTCACTTTACTGTAATTACTGGCAATTATTGTTAATATTGACACGATTGTCTCCATATAATTAGATGACAAGAGTATCGTTTCGTATATAGTACCAATAGACTTAAAATTAAACCGTCACAAAAAAAAAAAAAAACGTCAAAGAACCGAATCGATCTGAAGCATATTATAGGGAGATTAACGATTAACAAAATTGCTTTCTAATCTATAATCCGTAGCGCTGGCCTGCATCTACCACCGGAAGTGAAGCCCTCCTTAATCACCTAATTTTATCCAGATCTTCCGCTCTTTTCAATAAAATCCTCTCAATATATCAGTTAACGTGTAAAAGAAAGTCCTGAAACACAATCAAGTGATCGTAGATCCCGCGTTTTGAAGCAATAACTGAAGGAAATTAGCTAAACTGGAAATACCCACAGACAAAACGACACTTTTCCTTCCTCATTAATCAGTCATTAAAATGTTTTCTCATCTTTAAATATTAAAAACCTAGTCTCTTGAAAATGATATCAGTCGTCAAATTACACAATGTGCTATAACCAAGAGGAAAAACCCCATAAAAAACCAAAACAATTGTGCACGGACGATAATTAATTTTAATTTTTAGTCATTTTAGTGATTTAAGATCAGAAACCGAACCTTTGTCTCCATTCTAACACAAAATACATTTATTTTGTTTTCTAAAAGACTAAAATGTAACATTTATAGACAAATTTAGCATGACCCTCCCCCTTCTTATTAGTCAAATAATACAACCCACCAGAGCGGCGCTGACAAATATATTAGGACAGGTTCCAGTCCAATTCTTAATAACACAATTCAAATCCATTTTATATTAACCATCTGAATTAATCTTGCTTTTCATATTATTTATCGTCTTTAACTTGGTAACCTTAGAATGTCCAACCCTGTGTCAAACACTTATTTAAAAGATTTAAATTTTCGTGGTGCGAACAACATAATGACAAAAATTAAACCGTTATACACTGTTGAAAGTCTGACAGTATTATCACGGGAATAAATTCTGTTACTCCCCAAGTAGGAAGTTCCAATACATTCATTTACGTCACAGTGTGAGAAAATTCTGATATGCTCAAGAAGCAAGTTACAGAACATAATGTTTTGGTCACAAAAATTTATGCCACAGTGTGAGTATATTCTGTTATTCCTCAAGTAGTAAGTTACATTACAGAATTTTGTGCCACAGTGACTAAACTCTGACAGTCCCAAGTAGTAAGTCACTGAACAGAATTTTGTGTCACAGTGACTAAATTCTGATACTCCCAAGTAGTAAGTTACAGAACAGAATATTGTGACACAGTGACTACATTCTGATACTCCCAGACAGTAAGTTAACTAACATAATGTTTTCGTCACAAAAATTTATATCACAGTGTGAGTTTATTCCGTTACTCCTCAAGTAGTAAGTTACATTACATAATTTTGTGTCACAGTGACTAAATTCTGATACTCCCAAGTAGTAAGTTACAGAAGAGAATTTTGTGTCACAGTGACTAAATTCTGATACTCACAAGTAGTAAGTTGCATAACAGAATTTTGTGTCACAGTGACAAAATTCTGATACTCTCAAGTAGTAAGTTACATAACAGAATTTTGTGTCACAGTGACTAAATTTTGATACTCCCAAGTAGTAAGTTACAGAACAGAATATTGTGACACAGTTACTAAACTCTGATACTCCCAAGTAGTAAGTTACAGAACAGAATATTGTGACACAGTGACAACAATCTGATACTCCCAAACAGTAAGTTACAGAACAGGATATTGTGACACAGTGACAACAATCTGATACTCCCAAACAGTAAGTTACAGAACAGAATATTGTGACACAGTGACTACATTCTGATACTCCCAAGTGGTAAGTTACAGAACAGAATTTTGTGTCACAGTGACTACATTCTGATACTCCCAAGCACTAAGTAACAAAACAGAATATTGTGTCACAGTGACTAAACTCTGATACTCATAAGTAGTAACTTACAGAACAGAATGTTGTGTCACAGTAACTAAATTCTAAATTTCCCAAGCAGTAAGTTATAAGAAAAAAACTTCTTTGTAGTGTGAGTAAAGTTTGTTCTTCAGTAAAATATAGAACAAGGTTTTATCCCAGTGTGATTAAATTCTGATACCCCTCAAGTAGTAAACTACAAACGTACAAAAGTAAGTTAAAGACCAGAATCTTATGCAATACTGTGAGTAAATTCTGATCGTCTCTAATTAGTAAGTTACAGACCAGAAACTTGTGCAATACTGTGATTAAATTCTGATCGTCTCCAATTAGTAAGTTATATACAAGAAACTTGTGCAATACTGTGAGTAAATTCTGATCGTCTGTAATTAGTAAGTTACAGACCAGAAACTTGTGCAATACTGTGATTAAATTCTGATCGTCTCTAATTAGTAAGTTACAGACCAGAAACTTATTCAATGCTGTGAGTAAATTCTGATCGTCTCTAATTAGTAAGTTACAGACCAGAAACTTGTGCAATACTGTGAGTAAAAACTAATGGCCCCTAAGAATAAGTCACAGACCAGAACCGTATGCAATATTATGAGTAAATTCTGATCGTCTTCAAGTAGTAAGTTACTGACCAGAATCTTATGCAATACTGTAAATAAATTCTGTTCGTCTGTAATTAGTAAGTTACAGACCAGAAACTTATGCAATACTGTGATTAAATTCTGATCGTCTGTAATTAGTAAGTTACAGACCAGAAACTTATGCAATACTGTGAGTAAATTCTGATCATCTCTAATTAGTAAGTTACAGACCAGAAACTTATGTAATACTGTGAGTAAATTCCGATCGTCTCCAAGTAGTGAATTACAGACCATAACCTTATGCAACACTTTGGGTAAATTCGGATCGCCCCCAAATAGTAAGTTACAGATCTGAATGTTATGCGATACTGTGAGTAAATTCTGATCGTCTCTAATTAGTAAGTTATATACCAGAAACGTGTGCAATACTGTGATCATATTCTGATCTCCCCTGAGTAGTAATATACAAATCAGAATCATATGTCACAGTTTGCGTCAATTCTGAACCCCTGTCCTCCCCCTCAAAGCTGCTCAGTCGGACTAAACATTTATCTGATATATTCACAGAACGATGGGCACATTTGTTATTATTTATATTTATAAAACATAGCAAAAACTTCCATGAGAAGTTAGGCACAAAAGTTCGATTTCCTTCTTTTTTTTTTTAGATAAAATATTCGAGGCTGGGCGATTTTTTAGGTCATAATGTAAAACGGGATTCGGTAATTGAAATTTTGAATTTGAGACTGCATAATTGTTATTGCGAATTGGATAGACACATCAGTTGTAATTTCAAGCCAAGAACGGGACGTACACGTCAAGTACTAATTAGAAGCGCCAAAATGAAAGCTCCTCTTTTTTTTAACAAACAGGTAATACATTGCTTATGTCATTATTCAAAGTCGGTCAATCCTTGGAATAAAAGAACAGGATCTTAGAGTTCGCTGGTAGCTTGATGTCGGTCATCGGTGACGGTTCAACTGAGTTTATAATTATATCGTGTTCTTTATTAAAAGTGACATTTTCTGATAAGTTCCAAACAAGAAGCGTCAACAAGTCGGGGAAAAAATAGTAAAATTTTGGCCAACATTTTTAGAATTTATTCTGACGCTTTTGTCTTACTCAACTGTCAGTTGTTCGCACTTCCTGGAATGTTTAATAACAGAGTGAAAACGGATAGACTCGATAAGATTAGTCTGCGCTCCACTTGGTATGACACGTTTTACGGGAAGTTATCAATCGTCTAATTTATCGAAGAAAACCCAAGTGAGTTGAAGACTTTTACAAAAACCCTTTAGTCTGTAGTCAGGGCGGATAGGAATAACGGTCTGGTCGAAGAAAAACTATTAGGCAAATTCATCAAATTCTAAATTGGAATGAGTTCAAGAAACAAGTGCTGCTATAATAAACTGGGACTCGTGTAGTTATAACCTGTACTGCAGTGACAGGTTGACTTTAGTGTCGGAAGATTTGACTAATAAGACAGTACTTTATTTTTCTCCAACAGAAAGCGTAATTACGATTGCCTGCCAACATCTTTAATACTATAAAAATATTAATTATTTACAATACCGCATCATCCGCTGAAATTACAGTATTGGCCTTTTGTTGTAAAGTATTTTCACACAAGCAGAGGTCAGCATGAATTAGTATGGTATTGTTTAACGAGCGACAGGAATGCAAATACAAAATAAATAAGATAAACTAATAACCTTTGTTACAGACGCTAATTTTATAGAAAAAACAGAAAGACAAAGTAATTCCAGACAATTGTTTACATTTATTATCCGAGACACTCAATGATACTATAAAGAGATTAATGCCACCCAATTTTGGACAATGTCCGAAAATATAATAAAACGTTCCAATCTTCATTCCGTTTGATATGAAGGGTATTTATACAGGACAGTTATGTGATATTTTGCACACAAAAAAAATAAAAAAATAACAGTTGTAACCGCCTGCTGTGTTGGTGAGCAAACACGACCACCAACATCAACGGAAATAAAACGGCACTTTTTGGAAAAGTCATATGCCTTGAATGCGGCTGTTGAGAGGTACCATGAACAGGCTTGATCGTTTAACTTACTCGTGTTTCATTGTTAAATACGGTCTTAAATCTACACCCCCATGTAGACAGTGACAGGGAGAGGAACAGTTGGATTCCTTTGAATGTTGTTGATGTTAGGAGGGGATGTTTAGAGTATCGTGTGCCGAAGTCTGTCATCAAGAGCGCCAGACAGCGAGAGGGCCTGGGGAACGTTCTACCAACCGTCAGCCCTATCACACTCTGGTCCTTACTGACTGTCAGATTCCGCCACACGTTACATCTATCATGGGGCTTATTTGGCAGCTATTCCCTCCTTTGCCGTGTTTACGATGCTTTCCTCGACGGTTTCCAAGACCGCCTGACAGAGCCCAGGGTTACAAGGGGGCGCCACTCGGGCTGCGTAAACGGGAGAAGACTTCAGGCAACTTGGACTTGGTCGACCGGGATTCATCATCCATCAAGCGTCTAGTAGGTGCTGATTGGTAAAGGGCTAATGTTTATTCTTAAGTTTCCATTGAGCAATGGGCCGTGTAAATACTGTGGGGCTTGTCAAATCATCAACCTGGGGGAGCATAACACACCAAAAGCAGGATACTTTTATTCACAACCGAACACTTGTTAAACGGATAAAACTGTATTATTTTATAACGGTTCAAACTCTTAAATTAGATCAAGAACCCGTAAAACTTTAACTCTCAGCAAAAAATGCAATGTAGAATAAGATCTGAATGTTTGATTACAAACAAAGAGAATGATGAGACCGATACATCAGATACTGATCTCCGGTAGGCCTACATCCCATCCAAGAAATGTCCTTGAGTTTTCCACTAAAACCGTGAAAAGGCCTACATGTGATCAGCTCGGTGGTCACTTCTACGTCCAGAAAAGAATGGGGTGTGTTACTGTTTCTATACGAGATTCACCGACATTGGTGTCGTCATAACGTATAAAGGTGCCTCCATATATTTCCTATTGCCAACACTTCACATCTCGTCGTTTAGAAAAATGCTTCACTTAAATTGTGGATACTCTGCAAGTTATACTCCAAGAGACGACAACGGTGGGGAGAGAAATCAGTTTAAATTGCACTTGACAAGGACTCGGCTACTTTTTGCTCCGATTTCATCGAAAGCGTAGAAGCCTGGGGTTTAATCTGCCTCCAGAATCGTCGCCGCGGTAGCCAACATAATTTAATAGTGTGCTGTGGTCGGGTTTTGGCAACAAAAAATCTGACAGGGATTTATGTCATAGGTTTATTTGTATCACAGACTTGACAATTCACCGGTGTGGGTGGGATGTGGCGTTTGGTATATGACGCAGTGTCAGTGACGCAGCGATGTTACCGCGGGGGAGGCGTTGTGGTAGCATGTGAAGCCGCGCTCAACCGGCGCTCTCAAACAACTGCACGCAGTCTTGGAGACTAGCAGTCGCGAGGTTGGGACTGTTCGCAGGATGTTATGAATTAAAACGTTCGATTTCATAATGTAGGAAGAGAACCAGATGGGAAGTTTCCCTGTAGGTTAACGTACAATCTACCAGCAGGACTTAGATTTCTCTGCAAACCTCAGTCAAAATTCTAGGCAAAATAAAGAGGGGAAATTCGGGTAGATTGATGCAACCGACACTTCGCTATGACTCGCCGACGCCGAAGCGAATAGGGGAGTCAAATCGTCGTCTCCGTCCGCGCCTGAGGGATGGCCCACATACATTTTCTATACACCTCGCTCTAAACATTCGTTTTCTCAACAAAGTCTTCAAAGGGACTGAGAGGTCTGCGTTTGAGAAGGAAATATCTTCTATGTTACAAATCTATGACTGTGACAGGATGATAGGTGGCGATTCGAGCCTAAATCGACTTCATCTGGCCCGCGTATGTCGTACGCTCAGATCTCTTCAGACCAAACATTGAGATTATCAAAAGTTGTTTACACTATCTGTTTCGACTAGCAATGCTAAACATTTTTATAAGACAGACTGTTTTGAAATTGGACACAGATAACGGACCGTTGGAAGAGAGTATAAACAAACTGTCATCGTGTAATTCAATGAGATGGAACACTGTTATGGAAGCCCAACCCGGTTAATAAACGTTTTTTTGATTTTGAGAAATACTTAAGTTGTGTGAGGTTTCCTCAAGGTATCCGGGGAGGATTTCACGAGGCAACATCTCATTGGAGATAAAGGATGTATACTTTGTTATACTTTGGTCTTTAAGGTTACCCTGTTTCTGTAGGCTCACGGACATATATTAATGCAATGTAAAACCCGAAAGTCCGAAATTTTAAAATAAAAATGCATTCGTTCTTCAGTCTGTGTATACAAAAGTTGCCAAAAATACAGAAGTCCTATATCTGAAAGAATGTTTTGTTCGCGTTGATCAACAGTACACGTTTAGCTTGTATAGGAGAAAGCCCTAGTAACTGTCCATTCTTGAAAAAGAATCGACGAGGCGCAGCCAAGGCGATTCTGTTTCAAGAATAGACAGTTACGAGGACTTTCTCCGACTTAAACGATAGTCCCTACTAAGTTATGTCACCGTAGACTGTGGCTTTTTATTCGCGTTTTATTTGGCAATAAATAAGACCAAGTGTTAGGAGCAATTGGTAGAATAGAATGTAGGGAAGCCGTACATTCTTAAAAAATAATGTACACTTAAACAATGGCGTGACGTTACAACTATCGTTTAAGCATAAGTTAAACAACTTCTATCAGGAATAATGACTATTTTATTGCATTTTCATTGTTCATTTTAATAAAATATCATATTAATTACACCGTTGTTCGAAAGGTTTATTTCTGCGTAAGGCACAGCAGGGGATTGTTGGTCTCTTACCCTGTGACGTCATCGTAGCAAGACCCGTACCAAGACTAGTAACTGTAGACTGTTGGTCTCTTATCCTGTGCCGCCACCGTCCCAAGACCAATAACTGTGGACTGCTGGTCTCTTCCCCTGTGACGTCACCGTACCAAGACCAATAACTGTGGACTGTTGGTTTCTTACTCTGTGACGTCACCGAACCAAGACTAGAAACTTTGGACTGTTGGTCTCTTACCCTGTGACGTCACCGTACCTACACCAAAAACTGAAGACTGTTGATCTTTTCCCCTGTGATGTCACCGTACAAATAGACATTATATGTAGAGTACGTGACAATATATCAGCTCGAGTTGTCTCAGGTCGGAGTGCAGTATCGATCGATTTTGGTGGCAAATTTGACAAACTTTTAGCGAGGATCGCTTGACTGAGGCAAAGTACTACTTATATACTATTTAGTTCGAGATTTAAAATAATCTAACGTTTAATTGTGAAATCATACAATAAAACAGGCTGTTTGATTACCCTGTTTTAAACCTATAAAACTAAAAGCATGATTTTATGATTTCAGTATTAAAAAAAACTGTTGGATTGTTTGAAACTGAAATTTAAAGAAGGACGCAAGTTTGTTTATATCTGAATTATATTACTGAGCAAAGGGAAACCCCAATGACTAAGCTGGCCGAGCACCTGAGTTTTTTCTATAAAATTACTCACCCCAGAAAAACTTTCGAGAAAACATAGCTCAAATCCAAAAAGCAACTAGCAGCTTTATTTTGGTTAATTATAATGAAACAAAACATAAATGGAACAAATTGTCCGGTTGCCAAGTGTTGTCTGCTACACAAGGTCGAGGGATTCCCCCTGTCACGTTAGGGGGGGCTGTCATATAGAATGTAAACATTGAAAGCAGTCCGTTTCAGACCGTACGTATATGAACCATCTGATACGGATATATATACGATGCCTCTGTATCTGTGTGGTGAGACTCATAGGTATATGATAAAGACCAATAACTGGAGCCGGTTGCTCAAAGATCAGTTAAGTTAACGGTCCGTTAGATGACGTTGCGCAACAATGAATTTATATTGTGACGTAACGTCCATTTGTTTGTTACGCGACGTCACCTAACTAGCTGTTAGGCTAAAGCCCAATTCACACCAGACGCGACGCGACTGTCGCGCGTCATGAAAATAATGTAGAACTCTACTTATTATGTACTGAAGTTCATACTGGAGATTACTGTCGCGCGACAGTCGCGCTGCAGTTGCATGTTCTCTAGCGTAACATTGTGACGTTATTCGTTTACATTGTGAC
>JAVFBW010170902.1:0-11150 GCA_034783835.1 Mopalia ciliata
ACAACCCCCCCCCCCCCCCCCCCCCCCATATCTTGAACATAGAAATTATAGAAATGTTATGATATGACATCTTTTTGCAAATATGTCATGTTGTTATTATTATATGTAAAAATGTCACCTCACGTACCAAGTTTAATGTATATAATATTTTTATATGCAAATAAAACATTAAAAAAACCCCAAAACAATATAATAACAATTCGCCTTTAAATGTAATGATGGTCCTATTTACATCTGTAACTTGATTGAAGCAAGGAGTTATATTAGAGTTGTCGACCATCCGTCTGTGTTGCATGCTTGGCTTTTTTTTCGCACTTTCTGGTCTTTACGTAGCACCGGAGACAAACATTAATTTTCTGTAAACATTATGAAAATGCTTTACATCATGGTTGTGCTAGCATCAATTATAGTTGAAATACTCCGCCGTCATATAAGTGAGAATAGTATTATCACACAGCCGAATTTATTCAGCAATAAACATATAAAACTGTTTTATTCAAATGGGTCAGATAATCTATAAATCATAATAAATAGCTTAATAGCTTAAGTAGGGCATGTATTATATGTATACCCGAAATATCAGATGTATAGCCACAAAACAATGGTATAGTGTTTCTTGGTGCATGCTCTACCATTAATCCAGCACATGTTTAGGCAGGGTGGAAGATGTAAGGCGAGAAACGGTTGGATTTATTTATAGCCACTGACATTTCGCTGTAGAGCGAGATACACGCAGTATCCCCCGTGCTATACAGGGTAAACTGGAAAGGGTTACTGTTGTGCTACTTCAGTAACAAGGAAAGAGGTACTGGTTCATACAATATGGCAAATCAAAGCAATGTTTCAGAGGAAGCCACAAGGGAAACTATGACACCTAATCAACATGACAAAGAGCCCACAGAGGTCATTCCAAGTTCTCCTACTATTTCACTTAAGTCCGCTCCAATAGCTGAGGACGAGGACCTTGATATGACCTTTGATCAACCTTCAGTCGTAACTTTGTCACCACAGTTACAAGCTACAACATCATCGTCCCAAAACAGTAGCCGAGCTGAGCCTGAAAATGCTGTCCCAAAGTCAGACTCCAGTTTTACAGAACCGCAAACTCAAGGTATGATTCTACAAACTACCGAACCGATCTCTGGTAATGGTGTTAATTTATCACCAGACATAACTACACAGCTTTTACCGCAATCAGAAGCAGATAAACCCACGAAAACAATTGTTATGTCACCCACAACTGAAATCACGCAATCCAGAGTCGCGTCTTCCGCGGAGGAAAACAAGCAACCTGGTGTCATTTCATCCACAGCCGATACCACGCAGCCCATTATTGTGTCATCTCCGGAGGAAAACAAGCAAACTGGTGTCGTGTCATCCACATCAGAAACAACGCAATCCAGTGTCTTGTCATCCGGGGATGAAAATAAGAAAGCTGGTGTCGCGTCATCCACATCAGAAACCACGCAGTCCAGCGTCGTGTCATCCGTGGATGAAAACAAACAAGCTGGTGTCGTGTCATCCACATCAGAAACCACGCAGTCCAGTGTCGAGTCATCCGGGGATGAAAGTAAGCAAGCTGGTGACGTGACACCCTCATCTCAAAACACTCAATTTGTTGACCTGCCATCCGTGGAGGAAAACACACAAGCTGGTGTCGTATCATCCAAAGCAGAAAGCATGCAATTTGGTGTCGTGCCGTCCGGGGTGGAAAACATGCAGCCTACTAATACACCCCCGAAAGAACAAATGATCGAAACTAAACAAATTCCAATCTTAACTGAAGATGAACATGTTACCCAAACAAAGTCACAATCTTTAAATTTACAGCCACAATATACGGGGACAAGAATACCACAGCCAATAGCCACAAAGACGTCGGTTGGGAAATCGACAGCACAGGAAACTGATCGGCCTGCAAATCAATCTGGACAAAGTACACAACCCGCAAATTTGAAGCAAACAATAGACTCGAAACCAGCGGCAAATCAAACAACCGAGTCGAAACCAGCGGCAAATCAAACAATAGAGTCGAAACCAGCGGCAATTCAAACAATAGAGTCAAAACCAGCGGCAAATCGAACAATCGAGTCGAACCCAGCGGCAAATCAACCGGCTTCGCCGTCAAATGAACCTGGGTCTAAGCGTAGCCTAAAGGAGCCATCGATGGACAAACCAACAAAGGACAAATCATCAGGACAAAAGCAAAGCCCAACGTCTCATCAGTGCTCCACAGAGAGTCCGTCTAAAACGTCACCCCTTCCAGGCACAAAGAAATCTGAGAAACAGTCGGATATTACACTGTTCTTCATTCCTGGATCTTATTATTCACAAAAGGTAGGCTACTTTTCGATTTTAATGCTTTTTGCATAATTAGTGGTTCATGTTATGTTTTGATACACAACTTGTATTTGCCAACTGTAGGTTATATTTAGGTATTTTTTATACGATGTAAGTGATATTTATTTATTTTATATTCATGTAGACATTTAGATTAAACAGCCATGGCGACGCTGTGAATTGTTATTGTCAGTTCAAGACGCACGCACTTTATTTTGCAAATGGCTGCACGTTTCAACTTCTAATTTGAAACACGTTTTAAGTACTAACACCTCGGGTAGAAGAAATATGGACGAATCAGCCGATGTAAAGCTGTACATTTGTGTCAATTCAACACGCGCCCTTTATTTCGAAGCTAGCCACACGTGTCATCTGCTAATTGAAAACATGTTTTACTACTAATACCTGAATATTACACTCTTCTTCGTCATTGGCTCTTATTATTCACAAAGATAGGCGACTTTTCGATTTTAATGCGCAACTTGTTTTCATAATAAATCGTTTATTTTTTAATACAAAACTTCTATTTGTCAAATGTAGGTTATATTTATTTATGTCATCTTGTATTCGTAAATGGCAAGTTATGTATTTAGATACACAATCAATATACGCAGAAGGTGGGTTATGTTTGTGTATTTTAATGCAGAATTTGCATTGGTAAACTTGAGGCTATGTTTTTGTATTTAAATACACAGCTCTATTTAACGTGCAAAAATTGAAGGCCAAAAAAGGTTTTTGTCCTGAAAGCTCTACTTAGAGCGAAAGACAAACCTCATCCGTATACTGTTGTGGTCTCCCAAAACGATATTTACCCTCACAGAACATATCCTTTAGATAATAAATAGAGACTTTTATAATTCAACATCTTGTTTATCTATAGCAGACGCGACAGCCACAAGATTCCAGCAAAAAACATCACAACGGCTTTACTTAATTATCCGAAGCTGGAATAGAACTGACCAAAAACATTCCAATTTACTAGTCTCTATAAACTCTTATATTCGGTATCAACTTGAATTGCTATATGTGCAGAACTGCATGAACTGTATTTAGTTTTGGAATATTAGAACAATTCATAGATACTTTTGCCCATGTGTGTCATGGTTGTGTGCGTCTTCTCATCGTCTTGTGATGTCATCCTTTATTGACAGTGACTACGAGTTGTATTATGTTGTGTAGTTTTGTCAGCCATTGGGCAAGCTCGCAGCCATTGGGCGGGGCCCCAGCCATTGGGCAGATTTATACAGCCATTGAGCAGGTTGCATCCATTATTCAGGCTCACAGCAATTGGACAGGCTCGCAGCCATTGTTCATGCCGGCAGCCATTATATTAAGTCAAATAAAGTTAAATTTACTTGATTTAAATCCTAATCAAATAAATTCAAACAAACTCTATTTGTTGCTCCAGACCTCCGTAAAACATCACGGTCAAAAGTACATGCTGTCATGCCGCCATATTTCTAGCCTGGCCTCCGTTTCCCACAATGCATCATGCTACATGCGATTCCGCTGTAGGGCAATTACACGATAAGAAGCGCTCAAACTGAGTAGTTACTACTACTGGTACTATGGCATCAAAATACATGCCTGAATATATTAGTGGCACTCAGAGTTATGTATCTCTAATAGTCTATCATACAATGTAGCCTTTATATTCAGAGATACAGAGGTAGAGTGCATATAGCGATGTAATTTCTAGTGCTTTCACTTACCGGCTATCTGGCCTATGGGTTCAATTTGTACTGTCCAATAATGTTTGATATACTGAAATTTCTCACAATTTATTTTATAAAACTTGATAAAAATACGGTTCAAATATCTGTTGCCAACTCGCCATTTTCTTCTCTGCAACACTGACTGTAGACTTGAAATTGTATCAGAAGGACCTGTAACTTCGACTTTTTAGGCATGTTACCGGAATAAAAGGATTTAGAATTTATTCGATTTTAGATCTGAATGGTGCTACTTCAACAGCCGAGGCATGGCAATTGTGGCCTTTAAAAGGGAACACCTATTCAGTTTTTGGTCTGTTGTGTTCATTTGTAATGAATACAGTTTATTCTGTTTAATTATAACAAGAGTTATGATTCAATTCATAGTTGTCGCATAATTAAGATTTCCCCGCCAAGAGTTGTGACCTAGCCGTATGGGGTTTATATAATGACTTTTTCCCCTTACGTCACCAAGATTCTGACCAATCAAGTGAGCTAGATTTTTCACCAATTAAAATCGATTTTTATCGCTAAATTAAATACAAAAAAAAAAAACAATAAAAAAAAAAAAATACATTTCATGTGATGGAGAAATGGTTTTAAGACATGTTTCATCAGATGAATATAAGTTTTGATAAATGCTTGTGGACATTTTAACTCAGCAGCTAGAATATAAGTGGCTTTCAGAGTTTTTAGCACGAGCGCTGACACCGCAACCCGGGGATCTGCCTGCTTTAAGGTAATAAATTCATATTGACTTTAACAAAATGTCAAATGTTGAAACATGGGAATAGTTCATGACTGCGTAGAAATTAAGATTCGGTATAATAGAAAAAGCTTCTAGAATCTTCGTGATCAACAGATATCTTTAAACAGTTCATTTGTCCATTATTCTAGGTACTGTTATGTCTTTATGAAAGAGGGATTGCTTTCAACTCCCGGATAATGAATTTGGATGCAGGCGAGCACTTGGAACCCTGGTATGTTGCACTTAACCCAAAGGCCGAGGTTCCAATGGTGAAAATTGGAGAGCGTTACATCACCGAATCGGAAGTTATCATTAATTATTTTGGACGGTTGCCAATATCAAAAGGTAATCATAAATTAGAGATTGCTATCACAGCATTTGATGTAATTGGTAGTTATATAAGTTTCTTAATGAAATTGGTTTTCTCTCCACAAATTTATAAGCGTAAGGGACTTTTTCCGCTAACCACGGGAGAGTGCCCATAACCGTTAGCCCATCACTCCCGATGTTATATACTATATATTATTCAACAGCGGCCTTTTAAGAAACTATATCATGTTATCTATCACCTTTGAAAGTCGTTGTTGGACGAAAAAGACACCAAGTGTTATAGTGCTAGTACAGAGAACAAAAACCTCAAATTATTATCGATGAGCACAAACAAAGCATAATGAAAAACTAACGTATTTCCATTGTGTTTATTTATATTGTGTCCAAACTTTGTAATTCCATGTGGCCATGCTACTCAGCTGTCCTGTATAAATAGCGAAGAGAAATAAGGAATTGGACTCGAGCCGCTTGTTAGTCGGGTCAGCATTTTAACCGACTGAGCTACGTTTTAGATCCTCAACTTGAAAAAATAGATAATGAAGAGCAGTTTGTTTTTGTCGATTTGACACGCGCACATTATTTTGGCACAAACACCTCTATAACAGGAAATATAGATTGAGTCAAAAAGACAACCCCGTGCATGTTTGTCAATTCGGCGAACGCGAATTGTTGCGGGTGTCAGTTTCTACTTGGAAACACGTGTTAAGTACTAACGCTTCAATTAGAAGAAATATAGACGAAATAGCCGAAGTAAAGCAGTGCATTTTTGTCAATTCGACGGGCGCAATTTTGTTTACAACTATCTGCACGTTTTTGCACCTACAAAAGCACCTACAAAAGCGTCTAATTTGGGATTCTTACTTTTCCCGAGATGCTGGTAACGAGATTTGGTGGTGGCCATGTTGGAGACATGGTTGAATTATTAAGACGACTGTCATAGCGTGGCTCAATGGCGGGCGAAGATGTCGTCTCTGGAGGAGAACTCGGGTGGTAGAGTGAGCTCAATATGTTCACCGGGCCACAGAGGGCTGGTATATTTCGGGGCGCGTAGAACGTGTGCCCTTCGTATGGTGTGTGGTAGGGTTGATTTCCCGTTACAACCGTATATGTACACATCTTTATCTCCAATAGTGACCTCGTTCTTCGCAGGGCGGACGCTCACATCATTTTGTTCCATAAACGGGGTGCCGACGAGGATTTCGACATCTAGATTTTCGACCACTAATCCTTTGAAAATAAAAAAGATTATTATCTCGTGTAAAATTAATACGGGTTTCTTCCACAACCTGCAATTGTGACGATCCATCCGCTTGGTGGGCTGATTGTGAGCTTTACGTCATCGGAGCTGATAGCGCCTTAGCAGTCGACTCAAACGAATCATGTTTCCGGGGGCGCCACTATCTATGGGGATGCGAGCTGTGTGGTGATCGAGGGAAACGTACATGTAAGGTGGCTGTCGGAAAGAAGTTACAGGTGCTCAGGTAGTGTCGATCAGGACGACCAGCTTGTTTGCACAAAGGACAAGATTTAGGTGAGATGTTCCTAGTAGGGAATGTTTTTACCGCTTTAGACGGCTTTGTATTAAACCTGCGGTCTCTATCATCTGGATAAAGTGTCGCTGTGCGCATGACTTTAGCGGTCTCGATGGTTTGTATTTCGTCAATGGGGGAGGTCATGGCCTGTGATATTTCTAGTTTGATTGTAGCGAGCGTACAGGAACGTAGCTCGGTGCCGTAACATTGCTCAACTAATTTTGGAAGGTCGGAGTGGATAAGGCGGAGCCAGGTGAGGATAACAAAGTTTTCCATGGTTGGTGATATGTCTTCGTCCTCTTGTACAAGTTCGCCGTGGTGTAAAATTCCACCGTCTTTTTTTAAATGGTTGTCGTCTACCAAGGCTATAAAACATGATTTGGCCTCTCATTTACGTCGAGTTGAATATCAGCAAAATCAATGAAATGAGCCCCAGTGGACTGGAAACCATAATGTAGGCGGATAATTTGCCAAATACTGTCTATAGATGTTGAACTTTTCATAATTGTGTTGCGTGAAATCACAGGACAGTAATTCGCGATTTGACCAAGTAAGAGTTCTAACATATTCACTTTTTGTTGGGCTGTGCGATATTGGTCTCGTGGTATCTCGTCGGTATCATCGGTAAAACCCGTAATGGGGGCCCTTTAGATTTCTTTTCCCATTTTACATCGTCGAGGAGGAATTGGGCAAACTTGGCATCGAGTGACAGTGTGTAAAAATAAATTTGCCGCTAATTTTCGAACAAGTTTACAGTTTCTACCTTACTTCAAGCGATACTCCGTGCTGCAATATAATGCATATAGGTAAAACGGGAATCATTTCTTCTGTTCAATTATGCTCTCAATTGCTAATCGAGCTATATCAGTTTTATACTTGGATCTTAAACAATGGGTAATGCACAAACTACAGTAAAATTTATCCTCGAGGCCATGCCTAGGTACTTGTATCCTTAACCAGAAGAGCTCCACAACTATTAACCAATCAAATATCTTTCTTTTAAAAAAAGGTGCCTACGTCACGAGACCTGTAGAGTCGACTGTTGAAATCTTGACAGTTCACCTATATAGGTGAGTGTTAGTCGCGTAACGTCAGGACAGAGCTGGCCACGCCCAAAATGTCAGCCGCCAAGGGTCGTAGGAAGGTATATATCTGTACCCATCGGCTTATCTTATGAAATCAAGAAACGATAAGTCGATACCATAAGTATATTTAATTATAACCTTATAAAGGAATATAGGGGTCATTTCAGCCGGAGTATCGCTTTACTTAAGCATCATTGCTTTGGTGCACGATATGAGTGTACCATGGTGACATCAGATGACAGACAGAGATCTCCCGGTAAATATATGTATTATCAAAGGACTGGTTGCCGATTTGTGCGAGATTCACCGTAATGTAAACTTCAAGTGTTCGTGTGTTTTACAATTAATTTGTAGACACCAGTACAGGCGATAGTGTTCATAGACGCTGCCACCACGCCAGTAAGTGACACAGACACAATAATACCTACGATGAAACCCCAATCCAAATTCTGATTGACGATGCTGAGGCGAAGCCACCATTTATTGTTCTTATGCAGCATAATATAAAGCTGTGCAATATGCTGTACAATATATATATATATGTATATATTTGTAGAAAATTTGAATACTCAGGATTATATGTATGTGAATGTTGTGAAAATCCAATTGTTATTTCTAAAAACAGATATGTCAACGCACTCCGTTTTTCGTGACTTATTAAATTAGTTGGCCGCGTAGAAAAGTCCTTGGACTAGTAAACGGTGCCTCATTTAAAAAAAAAAGATTTATTAAAACGATTCCAGAGGATTTTTTTTGTCCATCCCACCTTCGAAAATCTTATAAAAATGTAAAATACAACTTTCAGAAAACATTTAAAAAATCAAGGACGAACTTATATAAAATGAGGTACCGTTTACTAGATCCCATTGTGCTCTTTACAATGGAACAACTTTAATACGCCATGGAAAATGTAGAATCTGCTCAAAACTGAAGTGTCGGAAATAGGCGCTAATGTTTTGCAACTTGAATATATGATCATGGGAAAACAGAAATATATTCTCCAATTTAACTGTTTTTTTATTAGAATTTCGTATTATGCTTTTCACCAACATATAGTATTATACCTAGTCAAAGCGATAGAAAGAATTTGGTTCCTTTTGAACCCAAGGGGTCCAGCTAGACCTTAAGTATGTAAAGTACTAAATGTTTCCCGGTTAAATCGGTCTTGTGTTCAGTAAACAAAAATAGAAAGAAAAAAAAAAAATGAAAAAGCAAGATTTTCAGTGGAAACGTATATATTTTGCACATGTGAGCTTCTACTTGCAAACACGTCTTTCCCATTACAAATATGTGTTGTTAATTTTGGACACTTGAGGATTATCTTAGAATATTGCAGTCAAAATATTAAACAGAAACATAGTCGATGGACAAAGTAATTGCTAAGCTAATTTTCTTATGAAATATATTTATGATTTCACATAGGTCACGCCTTTTCGCCTATCCAATTTCCTGTTATACTTACATGTGGAAATAAATATTGTTTAAACCAATATTTTCTCCCACCAATCCAGAAGAATAATTTTAGATATCTCTTTTGAGTCAGTCTTTATTTAATTTATATTGTTTATGTATATCCTTTGCGATAAAATTTAATTACCTACTTAACGTTATGGTAAATCATCTGCTATTTGTGTTAACGCTGAAAGCAATTATATTTCTTATTCTCCGAAGACTCCATACCACACTGTCTCATATCGATTCATTTGTTGTTCTTTTCAAGAATTATAAAGATTCCTATAAAACCGTTGTTATGGCGTGTATGTTTCCCATAGATATTGTGATCAATAACTGTATACTATTAATATTTGTCTTGTATTTTATCGCAGAGGTATTAAAGCTCTTAGAAAATATGCTCTTCATTGGCACGCATGGATTAGGCTTTGTGCAGTTTGTGTATTTCATTTAATCCGGTCTATGCAAAATTCTTCGGAATTATAAAATGGGAAAAAGCGGAGCATGTGAGGAAATTAGTTCCACTCAATTAGTTTAAGTCGGTGACTAATTTCCGATTGTGTCGATAATGTTTTAATCCGTTTCTTCCCTAGGGACAACGCTTGTTGGGGATAACCGAACTCCATCCGGCCAACTAATCCAGCGCTTCCGGAGGCTCATTGATGGTGTCAACGTGTTACAGTTAACATACGGAGTTGTTCATTACCCACACTTGAGCAAAGGAAAGCTCAAACTACCAATATTCGAGCAACGATTGATGAAAGGTTGGGGCTGTATTTATACTTTGTCTTTTCTCACGTTGATTCTGGGAAAGCTTCCTGGTGCCCTGATGTCCTCGAAGCTACTGTGCAGGACAAAGTCGATTCGTTGTGTGATGTCTTTGTATCACGTCTTATGATTGACCTGTAAGTGGCTGGTCCGCCGTCATAGGATAAAAAACCCATAATAATGGCGCTATATAATACTTGTAGCTCTTGTAGCTGTTAGTAAATCTAGATAAACAGCTGCGTGGTGGGCGGGTGATATAATAGGTTGAATAACAAGCCACGGGTTAAAAGTTCAAATAAAACAAACAAAGCTAGTCTCTCACGCCTGTCTTTACAGTCACCTTCGAGTGTTTACAAAAACATGTATTTACCCAACAACAGAGTTACGGAGACTATGCACACACTCAACTGTGAAATATGTTCTGTACATATTCTGTATAGTGTAGAAAAAAGGTTGAATAACAAACCACGGAATGAAGGTAACAAAAAGGAAACAAAGCTGGTTCTGCTCTTAATCTTTCTCCCAACCCCACTGATGTCCATTCAATTGTATTTCATACATGTAAATCTATTACAATCGCCGCTTCTAAGCGAAACATATCTTTTTTCAGTAAATGTTTCGAGGTGGGCGATTCAGCTGCCGCTGTCTACCTGTCCAGTCTCTCAGCCAAATGCTGATTTTAGTTCAATATTCTTAATGAGTTACCCAGAAATAATACAGCGGTTAAGGACTCTACCGCTAGTCAGGGATAACATTTGGACTTTTTTTTTTGTGCCTTTCTCAAATCTTCTTTTCATCATCTTGATAATGCAAAAAGTTTGACAAAAAATGTAGTATTTTAGAATTTTTATTTAAGTTTTTTTTAGATTTAAATTGTGAAATGCGTGCTTCAAAGATTATCCATTTCGAAGCGCGGAAGGGATTAACGAGATTATTTCACCTCGACTGACTACCTGCCGATTATATGGTGTGTATTTGAGCCGAACAGTAGACGTGGGGAACAAAATGTTTAAGGGTGGTAGAACACACATTTATACGGACTACTCACACCTCCAATAGGACTCATACTGTTAGTCATTAACAAAGGTGTGAACGTACATGTAATGTGTGATGCTGACGTCTGTAAGATTTTGGAGTTAAAACTGCCATTTAAAGACATTGTTTTAAAATTATGTACTAAAAA
>JAVFBW010170913.1:0-20598 GCA_034783835.1 Mopalia ciliata
CTAGCATAAATCTAGCAATGCTATTTTGCAGTTATATTGTCTACAGAGAAAAATAACTTTCACAACAAATGCCTTGCAACTTCAATATCCCAATCGAATAATTTATGTATCTTGTTATTATGTATTCCTGCATAAAAAGTGGAAATTACAGAAACTTTTACTAAAATTTAAAGTCTACAGTTTCAAGTCAACAGATGCCTGAACGGTATTTCAGTATTTTTAACAAGTCTAATTGGTGATTTCAAATCTCGTTTTGCATATATTTTTCTAAAATGTGTCAAGGTGATCAGTATATCAAAGTATGTGCACTCTAAAATCTGTATCTCAAAAAAAAGGCTACATTGTAATATATTTATGTACCTCTATTAAATGAAAGCTTGCGGGAATGTCTTAGAATCTTGTGTTAGTAAAGCTAGACTACTGCATCAACTTGTATGTTGTGCATGCAGCATAATATATCAAACTTTAAGTAAGAATCAAAACCATGATAGATCTAACAATTTATATATGTTATAAGTACACATAGGCAACTCATCACCATCTGTACAGTTGGTAGTAAAATGATTTCTGTATAAACATGAACGCATTTTATTGGCTTAAAGAGAATTAATGACTTGCCGATGGATCTTTAAAAGATTAATTTCTCGTTTTTGCTGACAGAAGAGTAATATTTTATACACTAGAATAACCAATCTGTTTAAATGTCCAAACCGGTTCTCTGTGGAAGTTATATTCCAATACAACAAATCACTGCTGGGTGTATAGAGTTTACAAGAATAGCCCGTCTCCAACTCATGTTACAACATGTATATACAACAGATAATGATAGTAAAGATGTAGATACTTCAGAATTTATGTCCCCATAATTTAATATTTAACACTGATGATGGTGTTTGTTTCCCATTGAATCAAACTGACAACCATGATAAAAATTTGTCTAGGGTATAAGTAGGCATGGTGCACTCATCACCAATTATACAGTTTGTAATTAAAGGATTTCTGTATAAATATGTAGCAATTTTATTTGATGGATGAGAATTAATAACTAATGAATGGATCTTTAAATGAATCATTTTCCTTTTTTCTGACAGAAGAGAAATATTTCACAAACTATAATAACCTTTTTGCCTGTCTAACGGGATTATTGTACAAGTCATTCCAATAAAAAAATTCACTGCTCTTGTGAGGAATGGTAGCCATAACCCATGGCGACGAGAAACTGCAAAATAAAACGATTATTTTTTTCTTTTTATTTACCGTTCATACTCTCACTCTCTTTCCAACAATGTCAACAATGACAACAATTATAAAATATTGTACGGTGGCTGCTGTTACTACCATGAAAAGCGCTTTTCAGTTATGATCATTGGATTGGTTGTTTGTTTGATTGGTGTTTAACGTCGTACTCAAGGGTATTTCAGTTACATGACAACGGATTGTCCACTTCACACGTCAATATAACTGTGGAAAACCGGAAGCTTACCTCGGAAAAACGACCCCCGCGATTGTCGGAGCCTCACTTTATACTCACTCATAAACCTGATGGTCGACAGGCGGACTCGCTTTGGTGAACAGTAAATCGAATCAGTTTCAGTTTAGGCAGCCTGTTAGAGCCAGTAGTGTAAAATTTGACCAGTAGTGTAGAAATCGACCTGGGCCCGCTTGCACAAAGCCTTATTAGAATAAGGTGACCTTAACCATTAAGGTGATATTTATGGGAATTTTTTTCTCCTTTTCTCCCACATGACAGCACATTCGCGCCAAAAACATCACAGTCCAGAAGATTCGTCTGCTGCCGTTAAATACAGCTTTGCTCAAAATAGTAAGTTTTAATGTAAATTTTCACGAGGTATTTGGTTCCGCTTTGTAGCAAACTACTGAAAGAATATTCCGAAGTTATATGTTTTTAAAAGGCAATCATATGGTCCTGTATTTAGCACATTTGAATGACGTAGTGTCCGGCTGTTTTTTTTTTCTGGTTATGGGGAAACGTGAAAAATTTGCACTGGGGGAAGCTTCGGACAGCTGTCCGAATCTATCCGGAGATGTAGGAACCATCCCTCGTTTTATTTTATTTATTTATTTTCAGACTTTACACTGTTAAAAAGTCCACTCTTAAAGATTATGTTGACAGTGCCAATTGTTGTAATCCTTTCAAAGCTGGAAGTGTTAATTCTAGACAAGTCTTTTCGGCAACTATGGAAGAAGTATTGACTCAGTATCTTCTTAAATGCTCATCAATGTACTACGGCCTGCAATCGTGTTACCCCGTGTGCTATGGATGCTGCTGGAATGATGCCTGGTGCTCTCCCTGGAGCTCTAGGACTTGTTCACAAATCAGGATGGATGACAAGTGAAAACTTTGTCTGAGTTTTGAAGCACATGGTGTCCGTAACAAGATGTAGTCTGGAAAAGAAAATCTTTCTAATCTTTGACAACCACGATTCCCATTTGTCTGTCGAAGGTCTCAACTATGCAAAAGACAACGAAATAGTAATTCTCACCCTCTCGCCGCATACCTCAAATAAACTACAGCCCCTGGACAGAACCGTGTTTGGGCCATTCAAATGTGTTTATAACCATGCAGCTGTCAGTTGGAAGCTCCAGCATCCTGGGCAAACACTTTCAATTTATGACCTGCCGCCTCTGATTGCCACTGCTTGGGACAGGGCGGCGACACCGACAAACATTAAGTCATAATTTAGGTGTACAGGGATATTTCCATTTGACAGAGGCATATTCAGTGAAGAAGATTTTGCGATGTCCTCTGTTACAGATAGGCCAGACCCCACAGCGTCAGTTTCAAGGAGCAATGAGAGCTCGGATCCAAGCAATGCAGTGGCGCCAATTTCCAAAAGCTCCCCCAAGAAGCAATGTAAATAAAAAGGGGAGAAAACATGGTAGGTGCATGATTGCAACAGACACCCCCGAGAAAATGGCAATTGAAGAAGCTAAAAGCAAGAAACCAGCCAAAAAATTATTTGAAACCACAGAAAACATGCCAGACACGAGCAGCAGCGAAGAAAGCAAAGATTCTTCATATTCAGAAACATCGCTACCCGTCAATTTAGAAGTTATTTTCGAAGTTACACGTGACCCTTTAGTTGATGAATTTGTATTGATAGAATTTGACAAACATGTATATTATGTGGGAAAGATTATTGGTGAGAAGGATGAAGACAGCGATCTTGAAATAAGTTACCTGCACAAATCGGAAAAGGTGAAAGACTCCTTCATTTTTCCAGTCGTCGAAGGTCTGGCTTCTGTTAACATGAGTCAAATCAAAGCTTTCCTGTCACCTTCAATTTCTGTTTCTAACAAACGGATGAGAGGCTATTTTAAATTTGGGGTTAGCTTCACTGACCTTGTAATTCGCTAATATGACTGCGAGATACATGCTTTGAATCACAGTGTTTGTGTGTTTTTTTTTTTATTTCTTCCGAGTTACCTCAGAATTCTGTTAGCTGGTCAATAAAACAGTTTTAAACAAAATTATGGGTTGTGTGTGTTAAATTGGGTTACGATATACCTGCAAGTGGAGTGCCTTTTTGTTTTGAACTTTAATGCTGTTACATTAATGGAAATTGAGTGTGCCACTAACATCGTAGATGCGTTCAAATATAATGGAAACCCATCATGTGATTTAAATTGAGACTTCCATTGCAATAATCAAAGCTACTGCAATAGTTTTCCCGCAAAGTGCTATTTAAACGCTAGGTTTATATTGATCCATATACTGTCCGGAACTACCCTGAGAGCTGTCCAAGGCATCCCTCGAGGGAGGGAGGGTTCGGACAATTATTCTCATGTGGAAAAAGTGGTATGCACCCGTAACTTACAATCATATGTGACAATGGAGTAGATAGAATTAAGTGATGTTGCTTGCCTAAAGATAAACCCTGTAATTGTCGCCTACTCACCTGTCGTTTGTGTTTTAAACGAACATCAAGAAAAAGTGTCCGAACCATCCACGCTCTCCTGGATACCTCTCACAGCCTAGATTGATGTGCAGTACAAAACAACCATACAGTTAGAGCACATATAGCTGTATAATTTTACGTTCTATCACTCACCGTATTTTAAGTGTTCAATTAATACTCTAAACAAATCTGTATCTATTAAAATCTTTCGTATCATATAGCATTTTTCGAGATACAGAATTACAGTGCTGTATCATTTCTAGTTTTTGCACTTACCGTATATTGTGTGTTTGATATTGTTAACCAAATCTTGATGTACTGAACATTTGACATATTTGTATGTCAAACGCGACCTTAAATCGTCTAGTTGTCCTGTTAAAATGCTAAAATACAGTTCCAGTATCTGTTTCAAATCGTCCGTTTGCATCTCTTTCTCCTTGAATTAAGTCTTAACCTTTTACGGGAAAGTCTTTTGTTTATACATGTAAGTCCCTCTCGGGGCTTTACTCCAGCGAAACCATTATTTACAATTAGTTACATTAAATATAAATTTCTTGAATAAAAATATAAATTAATCGTTATTGAGCTTGTTAACATCATAATTAAATCGTCATTGATTCGATAGGGATATACAGATTTCCGAGTCATGTATAACGAGTTCATATGGCTCATGTATTTAAACTACCAATGTAGTATAAGCCATACGTTTGTTTAACATGGCTTCTGATCTTTCGCTAAACTCTTACGTAAACATGTGTTTATTTTTTTATGAAAATCTTGAATTCGAGTAAACATTTGTTTTAATATTATTATTTTAACAAGTATTATACAATTTTTTTTTTTTGATGGCGGCCTGAACATTACTAACTTACTTTAAAGTGGCATCTATGCAACTCTACCATTGCCAATCGATACCAAACCTCGGCCATGTAAAAATACTCATATCTGAAGTATGTATGTTAAAGTAACTTACATATAGCCTACAATTTATCAGTCTATAAACCTGCCTTATAGATGAGTCCAAAATAAGTGACTACATTAACCGGCCTGTTATGACAATCTGTCACTTCGTATAAGTCTACAGCAACAAATAAAAATGATGCACAGCCTGAGTTCCAAAATTTGAAACACAGAAAAGTTTTGATTATAACTACAGTTTTTATTTATGTCTAAACTTAAACTAGTGACATATAACAAAACACTGAACACAAACATACACTGTCGACAACAACCAGGTTTTCACTACGTACAGGCTAAACTTGCAGTCAACATACAAAGTATAAGTTGGCATAATGCAAAGGGCTAATTCATTCGCCTAAACACGTATCCCAACCCGTGATGGAGGTTATATATATAATATAAAAATCGATTTTGAATAGAATCTAACAGGCAACAGCTCGTCTAGACAAAAAATACGCCAAACAAAATCCTACACGACTCTAGACAGGTGGAATATTTTAACTCTGTCTTGTCAACTGGTACACCCATACCAACTAAATTTGAGTTGGAATCCATAGGCAGGTTTTAAATTAATGTCCAAAATCAAAAAGTTGACAAGGTATGAACAGGTTTAAAAGTTACCCAAAGAAGAATTTCCTACACATCTTGGCACATGGAATATCTTAACTCTTTCTTGTCGAATGAAGCATTCATTCTAGTACACTTTGATTCGAATTCCACAAGGGGTTTTAAAGTTTACATATAAAAAAGAAATTTAGACTTTGCCACCATGTGGCGCCACCTGTATTGCGACATACACCAAAATCAATCCCAAGCGACTTCTCCTCACAGGGAACACACACACTTAGTTTGATTTTATTGTCAGGAAATAAAAAAAGTGGACGGACGGACGGGCGGGCGGACGGACAGTGGGACGGACGGACAGACAGGCAGAAAGACATACAAACAGACCCGTCAAATGACGGGCATACAAAAAATAAAAGAGAAATAAAATTGCTAGAATATGCAAGTCACCATACTGTCCCTGGCACTGGAATGCACGATTTGTCCTCTCAACCGTTATTAAAAATATCATTATAAATGATGAGTGATGGGTGATGTTAACTGTATATATACACTTGGGAAGGACCAGTTCAAGAATATTGGGTGACACTATATACATCCGCAATGGTCAGTTTAGTAACCTTAAATAGCCGGACTTCCTGGGTGACTAAATCTGTTAGCACAGAACTCCCCCCTCACACGCCTTCAGTCGTTGAACTATCCCTCCCCGTCTACCCTGTATATAGCCTTATGATTCTTAGTAAAGTCAGTTCGGAATAGTCAAAGAAGAGATGCCGTCTCTATGTAGTGTTCTGGATGTTTTTAAAGACCACGATGAAAACAACTTAATGAATATTCAGGGTACATTTCTCTGTTGTTCTTTATTTCTATCGTACAAGTGGAAGTTCTTTGTAATATATTGGATAGGTTATAGTGGGATATGGCACGAAATGCCATACCACATATAGGTGCGTTAAATTGTACCTAATTAAAAGAACTTATGTGTAGTATACGGTTACAATTGTTGCCCTATGATATCTTTGAGATACATGGTAGAGATAATATATAATACGGTGGTTTAGTGACCGTTTAAGTGGCACTTTATGACACAACTTGTCAAGCATAATGATTTGAGATTGATAAATCATGATGACTCTTCTTTATTGTATTTATCATTGTTAACTGCATTTTCGATTGATGATTTTGTAAAAGTGTTCCTTAATTGTCAAATGTCTTTGTGAAATATTAATGTCTGTCTTACACAATCTGTAATTTTGATAATGTTAAAGCAGTTCTATTGTAATTGGATGTATTCTTTGTTTATTTGATATTTGTCAGTGTAATCGTATAAATGAATAGTATTGTGTTGATATCATACTCATGTCAATTGTTTGTTATTGTTTCAGTTTAATGCAATAAAGACTAGTTGTCGTTTTTTGTCATGTATTATACTTTAACTTTTGCCTTTGTTCCGTCTTTTTGTTACGTTCGGCCAGTCGCCCTGGCTAACACTTATATAGGACACATGCTATTTTACATAAGTACAGCATTGTAAACATAATATAATACTAAAACGGTACCCGTTGAATGAGAGCGAAAAAAAAAAAGAAAGTAACATGCCAATAATTCCTTGAACATCTAGTATGACTTTATTTTACATGGTTTCACTCTTGTGTCAATGAGGATACCAGAGGTTGAAGAACCCAAACATTGTATTTAAAAATGACCTTAGTGTAAACGTGTCATCTATATGATTGATTAGGTTTGACCCTGGGATCAAGGGTGTTCTCCTCAACTAATGGCGAGGTACTCTTTATTTCTCAGAAATTAAATCATTTCACACTCTCCAGTTTGTCCTCGTCGTCAAGTAGGCCGTGTGTATAATAACGCAAGCCCGCGTTCCAATGTAGTCATTCGGCTTGATCGGAGTACATACACATCATCGTATTTAAAATCCTATCGCACGGTAGTTCCAGGGATTAACGGAAAATAACCCAATAAGGTTGGTTCCTCTCACAGTCTATTTCTCACACATAACATCACGTAAGTGTGGCTGACAAAAGTTACGTATGAATCTGATTGTCCTTTCGTAAACTTGTGCACGCCATGCCGACCTGATTATATAATATACAGAAACTCCAAGACAAACATGGAGGTCAACCGATCAGACTGCATGGTTAAGCCGACGTGCACATATAAATGCCCAAAGTTCCAGGGTTCGAATTCCTGTGGTGGCAAACAAATTGTTCTCTCTTCATTTATTCACATATGTATATGCTTTTTACTTTTGAAACATTTATTTCATGGGCTTATAGATTTCAAGGCTGGTGTTTCCTGACTAAGCTATCAGTTTGACCCCTGTGTTAATGTTTACATTCCAACTCTGCTTTTCCTTGCTGATGAGTGATGTTAACTGTCTATATACACTTGGGAAGGACCAGGCCAAGAATGTTGGGCTTTTTACTTTTGAAACATTTATTTCATGGGCTTATAGATTTCTCACGAATCCTATAGTGTTTAGCTCACAGCTACATTAGCTAAGGTTATTTGTTGATGTGACTAAGCTGTGATAAAATTTGTTCATAGTATTATTGTCAATTGTTGATATTTTCTTTTGCCTGTATTTACTTAATTGCTCTGCATACATTTGAAGCACAAACTTGTCTAGTGATTTCTAGATAACATCGCAGTAAACACATACAGCCGATCATGGGGTCAACTTCAAAGATTACCAATTCATGCTGAATAGTTGATTATACATGTCGGTTTTTTTAAAGCGTTTTTGGTACAGGGACCAAACAAAGTACTTGTCATAGCGAATATGTAGATTAGCATACAAAATCGGTAGTATATTGGTTCATATTCTTTCGTCACCATACTTAGGCCTACTATGAAAGGTGGACATGCAACTACTTATACAGCATAACAATAATTAGCTACAGCTGTCAGTCTTTTTTAAAATTGTTTTGTTTGGTTTGATTAAAGTTTATCGTCAGACTCCGTGATATTTTATTGATACGACCAGGTCTTGTGCCAATCTTCGTCAATTAAATACGGCGGAAAACTTGGAAGAATCATCATGGCATGTTTATGAAGTTCTTATTAAACTAGTCTATGTTTCATATAAGCAGGGGTGAACAGTTTTCTATAAATCGTGAAAACTAAAAATTCTATATCAGGAAATGAAAATCGCCTTCGATTTTACATTATCTCAGATGACAATAATTACCTCTTTACCTGATTGTATTATTTTTCTGTTGTTGTATTTGGTCTCTTTTTTCTTTTTTGCTTCTTAGCTTGTGTTAAATAGCTTTTTGCTTCATAGCTTGTGTTACAAATCTAGCACAAGTTGAGTATGTGCATTTTAGTTTGTAACAATTTTATGTAATCCAACGTAAAATAGACTCGTCTTATAGCTGAAAGCATGGCCACCCGATTCGTGGCAATATCGAATCCATAGTATAGTTGTAAGTGAAGTGTGACGATCAGTTAAATTGTGCAACTGCCCCTCCCTCCCCCACCTCCCCTCCTATAAACTCTTACAATTTACCAAATTAGTTCGGCAAAAGTAAATGGCTCAAGTACCTGTTATGAACCGGATTTATTCCATTGCAAATTGAATTATATAGCAAAGATGTTAAGCCTGTGACATTTGCTTAACAGGTGCATATTATAATAAAATTGGTCACACGGGTTAAAGTCCCGTAGTGGAACTCTGTCACATAAGATGATTTTGATACTCACTGACGGGATTTTAAGAGGTTTCTTCCAGTTTTACTACATGATGTGTACATTCAGTGCGACTGTAGCGGATCGCATTTTATATAAACGACTGTAGATCTGCCTGTGTCATACGCATTGGCGACTAAATATACTCATTGTGAAGAACAACTTACTATTGTTATCAAATAACCCAGCATAGAATCATAACTCTCTTTCTTTGTGCAAAATAATCTTTGACAGTAGCGGATCGTTGTCAACAGTAAAGGATCGTGCCATCGAGGGACGGTTTCAAGCACAACAGAGGATTTGTATTTCAGCTTAGAGGGTCATCTCGCATAGACGAGCTTATAAAAATATATTTTTTTAAAGATAGCAACTAAATTTAACATTTATCCATGAAATACTGACTTAAGTTTGCTAGTGATTTGTTATTTCGCCCATATAAGTTTATGTTAAGTTTCACCTCCGAACAGCGCCAAACTGTTCTCGCATGATGTCACACCCAAAATACGTAAGGATTCAAATAAGCAGTCGTTTCGAACCATTTTTTCTTTCCACATTTAGTTTAGCAGTTTATCTCCCACCATGTATTCAAATTTATTTTTCACTTGATCTAAAATAGCATTTACCGGCGATTTATAACCATGTGATTTGCTGAACAAAAAAGGGCCCTAATGCCATATTTTGATGTCAGTGAAATGATCAGGATCAGTTCAGATTAAAAAACGGTAAACCCAATCAAAAGTTTTTCTTAAATGATTATCAATTGCCGGTAAACCTATTCTTCAATCTCTTAATAACCCTGATTTTATAAATAAACCGTCTCGGCTTAAGAGCCGACACTGGGCGATCATATGGCTAGTCAGTCATGCTCAATGTTATTGGCTGTATCACAGCAAGACAACACTTAAATTAAACCTTTAGTAGGCTGCAAATTAAAACATATGAGCGAATTACAAGATGTGGCTCCAGCAATCGCAGGCGTGTTTTTTTACGAGGCTTTCCTCACGGTTTTCCATCGTAATAAGGTAATGAACTTTGTAAAGTGCACAATCCGTCGTCATATAAGTGAAATACCCTAGAGTACGACGTTAAATCCCAATCAAACAAATTGATAACGGAATTACTCGAAGACGCAAATTCACACTAACATCGTTCTGGTTTTGTCTAATATTCTTTAATGAACTTCATGGCATCATAATGTTGGTGAGCAATGTTGGCGAGACTGACT
The DNA here is from genome assembly GCA_034783835.1 of Mopalia ciliata. Classification (NCBI taxonomy): domain Eukaryota; kingdom Metazoa; phylum Mollusca; class Polyplacophora; order Chitonida; family Mopaliidae; genus Mopalia; species Mopalia ciliata. Next base: position 10,378 of record JAVFBW010170913.1, read on the forward strand.
AAAACAAAAAATAAATCAACAAATTACACTTTAAGCTTAATTGGCTAAAAACGATTCTAAATCTCTTTACAGGTTTTCATAAATATAACAAATTACCTAGATATGTCGTTTTAATAATAGTATTTATATATGACTGTGTGATTTAACTTCTTCTAAAAGCTAACAAAAAACAACTATTTTACAGTTAACATTATTGGCTATATGAATAGCAATGAATACCTAACGTACAAGGGGAGATTACTTCTACCCGCAGTGTTAGGTTGGCCACATGAGCGATCATGTGATACTTTAACCTTTGGACCTAATTGTAGCTTTAATCAAGCAACAACAACAACAGCTTTAATAGCTCATAAACTGAAACAAGGCAGCATTACTTTAACATTACAAGTACACCGTTTATGCTACACGACATCTATAAAACTAGCTGCATATAAAAACTAAACTAAACTAACTAATATAGTACCGTTTGTAGACTTCGATATCCTCGGAAAACTCGGGCTGTTTTGTGGCTCGACAGTTAATATCACGTTACTTACTGCCCTAGTAACTTTGCCAATGCAACGTTCTGCACATTTCTGGCACTTATTGTCTCCCTTTAAACGCAAATGAAAACGTCTACAATAACAAGGAGCAAATACCTCTAATGCATTAATACAAAACAATAAAATATATCGTTACACTGCTAACATAATCTCATTTTTACAGGTTTTGATTTAAAGGGAAAAAAACTATTTTTTTGGCTTAATAAATCTTGTTTATTGATGACCTCATGTTAACATACAATTCATAGAAACACAATGAGCATACAATTATAAGTATTGTGAAACTCTATTACATAACTCCATGATATGACTTAGGCAATTTTACATGGAGTTAGACAAATTGCCAATCTGAGTAATTATACATTCTCTGGCATTTCTCACACACTGTTTTATCAATGAGTTAGGCCATTATACAGCAAGTGCCCAATACGGTCAGCAATTGATTTAGGCAAGAATATCAATTTCTGGGCAAAGTGAGTTAGGCAATTATGTTAGCAGTGTGACGATATGTACATAATCCAGATAAAGTGTTTGGTCGTTACAAAACTAAAACATCAACCAATCTGCGTCTAAAATGGTCTTCCTGGTGCCTCTAAGTCTTTATATCAAAGCAAAGGAAGCTCCTGCCGCCCAATAATTAAATGATATATGTAGCCATAAGTTTTCCTTTTTACATTTATACCATCATCAGGAACACAGTTATTACACAAAGAATACACATTTGCAAAGATATGACGCACGAGGCCGTGCGAGAGAGTGGTGGCAAAGCAGACGCAGAGCAACGAACAACAATTCTAGGGCATAACGGGGCAGAATAGAAAAAAGTGGAAGGCGTGGGGTCTTGGAGACCTCTACGCTGTGGGGTACCAAGGGGGCGTGTTGCTCTGCGTGCCCCAGCGGCGTTGTGGTGGTCTAGACGGTGGTGATGCCAGGGTGGCAAGGCGGTTTTTTTCTTTTTGCCGAGGCCAAATAGGTTGCACAAAAGCTCATTGCCGTTGTAGCTGGCCGCCTGTATGGCCCCTCGAGGTGTACCGCGTAGGGCGTTCGGCCACGAAGCCTGATGAGCTGGTGCTGTACTATTTGCTGGATGGGCCTTCTTGTGGTTTTGTTCCGGAAGAACTTCTTGTATCTCCCTCAGACACTGAGCTTCCACCTTCTGGTGTTCTCAGTAGATTCCGAGCTCATCTTCCGGAGCCTCCACCTTCCTGAACCATTCAGTGCAATGCAGCCGCCCCCTACGGCGGTTGCACTCCAGGCAGGTCAGGTGGACGTTGTCCCGGGTGTGGCACTTTCCGTTGTCCAGACGGTCAAAGCTGAACTGGCGGGTGTCCTTGGGCGGCCAGCACCATAGGAGCACACAGTTGCAGGCGGCGCACCGGCCGCCCTGTTTTTGCCACAGGGCGAGGACGTCCTCAGCACGCAGGACGTGTCTTGTAGTGGCGTAAACCAGCTTGTATCCGGCCAGCTTGCGAGCGATGTTTCTCTGCACCACCGCGACGTCTTCCGGCTGGCCGGGCGGGCCGTCAAGCTCTGTCGGGGAACAGCAGCGGCGATGCTGCCTGAAATACTCAACGCGGCTCACGGCGAGGTAACAGAGGCTGCACCACGAAATGCGGTCACCCGCGACCCAGACACGCTGGGTGTCCTCAATCGTCAAGCCTTGGCTCGAGTGGACCGTCATGGCATAGCCGAGTGCGAAGTCTGGCCAATCGCCGTCTATGACCTCTTTGGCGGTTTCCACGCTGACCTCGACGACGTCGTTGAGCACTAGCTCCAGCCGGTCCGGCCTGTCGTCGTCCACCAATAATGAGCCGGGGACGGTCACCATTACGTTCTTGTTCCGGGTGTCCCGCGGGCGATAGATTAGGGGGACCGGCTCCCTGGGAAGGCTTGCCGGTTGCGCTTAAAGAGAAGCCCTAGTGCCCGATCGCGTGGCACCTTCCTCGGGATGAGGATGAGTTCAGAGGGCTTCCACATGGTCAAGAAGTCATCCCATTCATCACACTTGGCGAAGGCACGCCACATCTCCCAGCACTAGACTCTAGCCGGCTTGAGCCGCGTCACCTTCTTTTGAACCTGTAGGTCCTCCTCTTTCCCACGGTGGTCGACGGTGATCTCCTCGCGCAGCCAGTCGTATGGGGCCTCGCCCGTAATTGGTGGGGGCTGGCCCTGGTCACAGCAGCAGATGACCTGAACGCCCCTGGCGTCCAATCACTGTAGAAAGGTCTCGAGGATGGGGCGCGAGATGGTGCACACCTCGTCCCAGACGACTACGCGAGGGACAAACTTTTGGCCCATCACTTCAGGGGACCAGGCCTTTTGGCCGCTCCAGCGGAAGAACGAGTGATACTTCTGGGCCTTAATCCCCTGGTTCTAATCCCCTTCGCAAGGCGTTGGGTGGGCGTGAGCTCCAAGGGGCTGCCGGCGCGAAATAGCTCGATTGCCTGCGTGGTCTTTCCCGAGCCACTGCCTCCGTCGATATAGCCGAAGGCGGGTGTGTTAGCGGGTCCAAGTGGCTGGGCGCCATGCTGTCGGGGAGCAGCCGACAGTACCCCCAGTAGTCGAAATTCGCTTTGTACGCGGTGTGGTCCTTGAGTGCAAAGATCGTCTCACCTTTATGTCTCCACTGGGCGGGGCCACGGAATCGGCGGAGCATCACCAGGAGATTGATGTGGGCGTAGGCTCGCATGCTCGCTCGCAGGTGGGTATACTGAGGCTGGGCCCCGTCGTAGTAGATCAAGTCCCAGCCCAGAAGGCACTGCTCCGGCGCACCCACTAGGGAGCCGCACGTGCAGCAGTCGTCTACCAGGAAGTCCAGTTCGCCCTGGTGCGAGATCAGGTGCCACATCATCCGCTTGCCGTCGGCCTTGAAGCCCTGGGTGAACTTGCCGATGACCGAACACTCCTGGTCTCTGCTGTCCGTGAGCCAGACGTTGCACTGGGGCCAGAGAACAACGAGTGCCTGTAATTTCGAGGTGGGTCAGGAGACCCGTCTCCGTGAGATAGGCTAGGAGGACCGTGGGAGCCCAGACTTTTGCAAAGAGGTGACCCCAAACCATGCAGGTATGACCGGGTGGCAGTCGTGCGAGAACTCACACGAGCGGACGTGGGCGAAGCCTGTGCCGATGTCAACGGGCAGCGGGCTGTTGATGGCGACGCGGGCCGTACGGTGGCCAGTGGGGCCGAATGACTTGAACCAGTGGGCGGCCTCCCCGTGGCCCTGGAAGGAGGCGGGATAGCAGGCTTTCATATCGATGCTAACGACGTGTGTGGTAGTCAAAAATCTACACAGGCCGCCGTGGCCGTGCTTGACGTAGGCCGCCCAGTCCTCGTACACGAGGTTGGCTGGCGTGGGTCGCCAGTTGTTCTTCTTCCTTGCAGCGAGGCTCGCGGTGTTGTTCTCGCCAAAGACTTTGCTGGCCAGCGCCTTGTGGTCCTCTGGAGACAGGTGGCGACACGCCGCGATCAAGGCCTCCTGCGCGGGGCTGGTTCAATAAGTGCGCCCATTGGCGAGGACGAACTGGTTTACCATGAGCTTTTGCCCTTCGCTGACCCCAGCAGCCAAACAGCCATCAGCTCGTCGGCGACCGCCTCCTGGATCGCCTCCCAGACGTCACCGGCGTAGGTCCGGACTTCTCAGGCCTGGGGGAAAGCCAGCTCCGGTCCCCAGGGGTGACCTTTGTGGAGTTTGATCGCGATCGGTTTTCACTTGCTGGCTCCATACTTACTAATCGAGTGGACGCTAATCGCGCGCCGTGTGGCTGTCTCGACCAACAAGGTCATGGAGCGTGGCACCTGCCTCGTGGACGCCCTCCTCCCAGGCCTCTATTGTCGTAAGCTGGGATGTCGTTAGTCCGTGCCGGCGCTCTCCAGGTGGTTTATGTCCACATGGGCGACGCAGTTGCTGTCGCCTGTGCGCATGGGGACGAGGTTGGCCAGATCGGGCGTTCTGAAGGGGTACCGATAGACATCTAGAGAAGGGCGCCTCACCCCCTTGGGCGCCCCCCAGCCAGCTGTAAAAAAGACACTTCTTTAGATATACCCGTCAGCAGTAGTATACGAGGTGATAAGCAACACATATACTTTTTGGTCAGGGCTACCGTTGTTTCGGCTACCATTTTTCCGGTTGCCCAATAATAGCGTATTTTTGCGGGCTGCCCAAAATTTCCAATATATACCGTATTTTTGGGTTTCGGGCTACCACAGTTTCGGCTACCACTTTGGGGATCCAACGGTAGGCACACACACCCGCAACACACACACCCGCGCACAAGTGTCGAGACACAAGGGCCAGGGTAGGGACACACACCGCGCACAGGTGTCGAGACACAAGGGATTCGCACCCGCGCACAAGTGTCGAGACACAAGGGACAGCTGCAACCGAATGGCCCCAACCCTGAAACCCTCTTGCCGGCCTTCGGCCACAGTCTCGTGGGTTTGGAGGGCCAAAAAGTGCCATGCGTTCGGCAGAGACATCTCCGCCTCCACGAGGTACCCGAGATCCCAGAGGACTGCCCAATCTCCACGCTCTCGACCAGGAACCACGAGAAACTTCTCCAAGATATCCGGGACGCTGCGAACGCTGAAGAATGGCGACGGCGTGCCTGAGCTGGGCTGGACTCAAAGCAGAGCAGCGGCATCAGGAAGAGCAACAGCGACGCTGCGCCGAAGAACTCGCATACATCGCGCAGTTGATAGCCAACCAACAGTATATGTGGAAAAGTCGAATTGCAGAAAAAGCGTAGCGTATACGCAAAAATACGCTATTATTGGGCAACACGAAAAATGGTAGCCGAAACAACGGTAGCCCTACCCAAAAATGCACTATTATAAGAATAAGGCCAGAAGTATAGTTTTTCAGTAATAATATATCTAAAATCAGGTAGGGGCAATAGACAAACGACTAATTCAGTGAAAACTTCCGGAATGTCTGAGTAGGTGCAGTTTTGGGAACTATGCTGGCTCGTGACCTAGATAGATTCGGTATGTTAACACAACAGCTTTAATGAATGTTAGTTTGTGGTTAATGCTTTAGGCTTTGGCAGAGGGGTTTTCTAAGCTTGGGACTTACAATATTTTCCGCTTGGTTGGGGACGGCCAGGGGGGTGGAGCGCCCTTCTCTGGGTGTATATTGGTAGCCCTCTGGAGCAGGTATATATGTAAGCTGGGGCCCTCCTTGGGGGATGGGTAATCTCCCAGGAAGAAGTGGTCCAGAACCCCCATTCTTATTAAAATGGAGTGTATCCAGTTATCGTTTGATGCCTCAATGGTTTATATGAGAAAAAACGACCTATACGGCTCTACAGCCATGGGGTTTTTTTTCCAGCTAGGCCGGCTGTCACAAGTTGCCAATACTCATACACCGTCTCTGGCTTTGGCAATCTCCGGTAAGATTAACGGCAGGCAGAAAGATCTCTGCAGCCTGTGCAGTTTATGCATTCAAGTAATAACTAATGAACTTCATCACAATTATGACAGACCCCCTATTTGCACATTGATCATGTATTATACATGTGGAGGGGATATTTGACTGGTATTATCTTGACAAGAACTCGGTTTCATAATCGCTTTTGAATTCCGAGTATTTATCAGAAAGTCAGACACCCAAACAGTTCGCATTAATCGTGAAATAAACAATGTATTGGATATCAATTGCTGCATGTAGATCGATTATTTAAAACGTCCTTCGTTTCAAACAGTTTTATTATGTAAGTTTTATTTATTTAAATACATTTACAGTACTTCTTCATGTTTATAAAAAAAATTAAACATTAAATGCATCGGTATAAAAAGAAACTAAACCATATGTGGTGAATATTCATTTCTTATTGGTAATGCAAAATAATTGACTTGTCTTTTCAATGTATGCAGTGGAAGTCTCAAGCTGTTTGGTTAAATGCCATACACAAGGAGCGTTGTTTTGGATATTGAGTTATTGATTCTGACCGACAAACATGCCCTTTATATTATAATTACAAGTGTTGATTGGTGGCGAAAGCTCATGCACTTATTATATTCATTTATATTCATTCATACCTATAACAACAGGAGCAAATGGGAATTTATTACTTGGGCAGACAAAAAACATAAAGTTTATAATCTCCATTAAATATTTAAAATCATTATAATCTGCTCAGTGGGTGCATTATCTGGTACAATTCGCAAGAACTGTTTTGTACATGGTGTGAAAGTTCCATACTGTTAAATGGTTTAGAAAACAACCGTACATTGATCATGCAATTCCGATCATCTTGCTCTGTCTTGCTATTGCATGCTACATTTAGTATATTACTTTTGTTGTCCAGACAGATACTACAATTCACCGTTCATCTAATCAGTTTCTTATGTGAATTAATTACTTCCTATTAGTGTTACTCTTAACACAAATATGTATCCTGCAAGCTGGTGATATTGAGTTAAACCCTGGGTCAACAGAGAAAGCGTTACTATCTTTCGTTCACATAAACTTTGCTTTGTACAAAATTTTATTGGAATGGGATTCAACTTAACCGAATTGTATTTGTTTTGTCTCCCTTTTACTAAGCAGCTCCAGAAACGACCTGTATAACATGTAAACACATTTCCTTACTGTTGAAAAATTAACTGTTAAGTGAGAATCAAATGGATATCAAAATTCAGAAATTCAAAATTTAATTCAGAATGGATAGGCCTCCTATTGGCTTACAAATTGACGATGGTAGGTTCCATGGAGTACATCCAGCCGATAGATATTGCTGTTGTCAGTCCAATGTGGTTGAGGACCAGTCTCATTTTCTTCGTACATGCCCTGCTCATGAACATATTAGTTGCCATTATATTCCCTCAAAGTATTTTAAATATCGCACCGCCAAAGATTTCATATGTTGATGTCTGCACAGGGGTAACCCTAAAAAGGTTATGCTTTACTGCCATCATGCTATAAAATAATGGAAAGTAATGTTGAACTAAAAATTAAATTTACAATAGATTGCACATGCATGCATGCCACTTTGTTTTGTTACATAGAGTTGCCATATATTTTAAGCTATGTATGGTTGACAATACAATTATGTTCTTTTTGTATCTGGGTCTATGGCCTAATAATATAATAAGGTTTAATATATATATATATGCCTGTTGATGATAATGAGAATTTGTCTAATGCACAAAAGTTTCCCATAAAAAAAACACATTTGATGGATTGGGGCTTAAATAGTTCATTTCTGAGGCAACGCGACCGACTTCTGATACATTACTTGACACTACTATTTGTAGCCATTGTAAGCTCGTTACTGATCATGGCGTACTTAACAACTTTTGTAGCGACCATTGTCCAGTGTACGCCTATCTACAGTCAAATATTCCCAGGTCACAAAAATACAGAAGACGTATCTGGTACTGTGAGAGAGCTAACTGGCATGCTCTATTATCTAATCTCGAGTGTAAATCTTCGACCAAACATTTATTTTTGTGAAATTTATGAGCAGAGCCCTTCTGAGGCAATGTAACATATTGTTTATTGAAACTAAAAAGTCCTTCTGAATAGTGTATATGCCACAATAAAGTACACCTGTCGAAATCTAAGCCTCAATTTGTTTACTAAGCCAATTGATTTTTTTAGCTTCCGAATTTTGTTGACTTTGGCCGTTACATGTCTTGCCAGTAACTTTGTTTCATCTTCAACTTTTCAGTCCTGGTTAGCCATATTTACTACCGTTTGGTATGTCGTTTTCTTGTGTCGACAAATGGGGCGTCTGCAGTATGTTGGACCGGGAGAAACTTGCGTCTATCGAAAAGATCTGTGTGTTCGGTGATTCAGGAAATGAAGCTATCTATGTGACCAAAGATGATCAGGTTTTTGCCATAGGTTTGAACAAGGCCAGATGCCTGGGCGTAGGTAATGAACTTCTTAAAATTGTGAATAATAAAGTTCAGAAATGTATAGTCCTAATTGCAACGACTAACTTCTATAATTTCATAATAATAATAGGGATACAGGTAGTGTTATAATTTGACAACATTGAAGATAATCGAACCCGCTTACGATACAGATGGTTCAGATGTCAGTTTGGTTCCTTTGCGTACCTTTAACCTAACCGATGTGCTGTTTGCAACCTTTTGAATGATGTGTAACAAAATTCTTCAAAATAACGTGGCACAAAGTTTTACCATTGGTGTGTCGCGTTGTGTTCGAAGGAAGACGAGCAAGTACAATGTTATAAAAGTAACATTTTAATGTATCTTGTGACATATCAGGATTCATCCACGCGAAAAGCTAACATTTTTTATTCCATTTTGTATTACTGTCCTTCGCTACTATTGAAAACGAAAAATACTGACATCTTAAAACATAGAATGGCGTCACTCGTTGTTAAGACAATGGTTTGGAAATAAAGCTATACAGGTTCTAATTTTACCATAAAACATTATCGTTTCAATGCACGTATTATCTCGAAAAATATAGAGCCACCATTATCTTTATTCCGGTATTCAATCCTGTAGGAGTTTTGAGCGCAAAAATCAAAACAAGTTCATATATTAAATTTATATTTTAATTGAAAGTTCCTCCTCTTGCAACAATGGATGGGATTACATACCTCCGCAATTAAACAACAACATGGCTGGTATTACGTGTTTTAACAAATTTTTTTCTGCAGATAATTTGATCGATTGTCGTCCAAGTCAACTATTAACTGTACTCAACACCTTACACATTATTGAGGACTGCTTTCTTCCAAATGTCAAAACCGCTTGGTGACATGACATGTTCTCTCTGAAAGAAAATTCTGTTCTTAAACCTGAGTAGGAAATGGTAGTTTGACTTGGATAGTGAGTAAGTGAAGCGCAGACTTGATTTATTACAAATTGATTTACGTCTAATGTCGTTGTTTCTTTTTGGCAGTGTGAAGACAAATTCGTGCAATTAAATATAGCAACACAGAGATTGTCTTTAAATTGTACATTTATAGTACAGTCGTGTAATTCCAGGGCACGATTCGCATAACTCTATGTGGTTGTTAACGTCGTCAAGCATAAAATTAGGATACAAAAATTAAATGTAATGTCGATATTTATTAATTGATTCCTGATATATATAGATAATAGGAACAACATCGCATATTGATTGATAGAAAGCGTGGTTAACCTGTCCAGCACTACAATTATCATAGGCTATCTTTTTCACGTCTGCAACTTTCAGGTTATTCTGATTTCACTGAAATTGTTTTGGGTTTTTTTCATCTGTGTGTTGTTTATCAGTCCTGGTAATGCCTTCCATATCTTTTATGAAAATGTCTGACTAGGTACGGCTTAATGGAGTTGAGTGAAATTCGGGTAATAAATATCACACATGCTTGCTCGTTAGAATTTTACCTTGTATGCCCTCTGATTGACTTGTCTGGTCAATTTTTTACTGGCAGCTATTGCGTCATGCATGATGCATTCAGAGCAAAGGGGCAAAATACAGCCGATCAGTTTGTGGTGTCTGTATTGTGTCTTGTCATGTGTTTATTTGTTTTCCTTGGGCGTCCAAGGTTTCCTTCATCTATTGGGTTAGCAGTTAACCAAACGAGTGAAATATCCTTGTATTCCGATATAATCCAAATCAAACACGCACAAAGTGTTATGGTCACATTTGTAAAGTAAACAGAAAGTTAACATGGAGCATTGTTTATTATGTTTGGTGTAGGTGATGCAAAGA
>JAVFBW010170914.1:0-11149 GCA_034783835.1 Mopalia ciliata
CCCCCCCCCCCCCCCCCCCCCCCGGGTAATAAATAATTATTGATACTTCCTAAAGAACAAAATATGGGTGACTGGATCGTGCAATTAACTCTGAAATTGCAATTTGAACAGTTGCTTCCTGCAAAACTTCCGCTTCTTTTTAACGGCTTTTCAGAAGTTTTTGTACATACATTAAAATAGCTACCTTATTAACATAGCAGTATCAAGTAATTCTTTCTCCATATATCCCAGAATATGGAGATAACTCAGAGGCCTTATAAAAACAAACATTTATAACAATATTGAATACAAAGTGATAGGTATGTTTCAATCTTCACGCAACTCTTGATCAAATAAAACATTGACAAAACGTTTAGAAAAAAACTACAACAACAAAACAAAACCCCCAAAACGGTTGGTTTTACAGATTGTAAGTAAATGTCAGGAAAAGGTTCGATTCTGTGTGCAATATAAAATTTTGAGCAAAATTGGGACATCAGTCTGCAGTTCCATTCACATACAAGTCACACACATTTAAAAAAAAGTGTTATGGGCAAAAAGCGATTGGTGTGCGTAAGATGTTATATACCATGTCAGTTAATTTACCTGTTTTGAGATAATGGGCTAAGCCCATCGCTCAGACAGCCGTATTTATTCACTGAAATTCACTCACATGACGGACTATGAAACAAGCGTATGGAGAAAACCATCATCGACACCACTGGCAACAATCAGAACGGCTTTATGTTGCACTCAGCTCTAGGATAATTAGGGCAAAAGGAGTTCTACAAATATATGACACGAAATCGTTTATATAATGTGTTATACTTCGGGATAGTTCTGACTGGAGCCTGAGTGGATAAGGCGGCTAGAACGTTAGCCCTACAGGCTACATCCCTGGTTTAAACTCCAGCAGAGGCCAGATGAATTGTTAACCACTACATTAAAATAGATTTCACCCTTTCTGAAATTGCTGATATACTTGGTGTTCAATGACATACTGGAGACAATTTAAATTGTACGACGACTTCGCTTTCGTGTGATGTAGATTTTTTTTGGTGAATAGCGCGAGTAGTGAGTTATCCTGAAATAAGAGTTTCTTCTCAATTTAGTAACCCCCAAAATGTTGGCGCTCTTTTTTTTTTTCAAATCACGAGCAATTTCCCAGTCAAATGGCATATTAAACAATACACAAAGATGATATTTTATGGATAACTGTTTTTCGTTGGAATTACTACTGTGATTCACATGTTTACTGTATATTCTTTCGTTGTTGATCTTGAGCACACAGAATAAAATTGAGCAAGGTTAAAAAAGTTCAATACATGAGATGCTAATAGATTAACAATTAAATACAGAGAAATGACAAACATATTGGTTGGTGTTGCCCCGTACCCCAAGGGTAACAAGAGGCCCACTTCCAACCATCCACACATGAATTATAAGTGATGTAAGAATATAGATTGCCTATATCAAGCACATGAAAAAACGATATTAGGGTCGCCCTTTAACATGTTGTCTTGTCAAGAAGAATAAGAATGGTCTCAGGAAGATTCCACGAATATATATTGAGCTTGCATCAATGGCATATCAGAGAGTGAAACAGTTGAAAAACGGTTCACCGGTAATTAACCAACCCTTCACTTACAAATGCAACAAGTGGAATACATCGCCGTCATATAAGTGAAATGACCTTAAGCACCATTCAGTCTATCACTCAACAAATGCAACAAAAATACCGAACACTGGGAATGTAATATTGTACAGCACACTGCATCTAAGATCTAAGGAATGTCACATGACTCGATACACCTGTTTCATTGGTGCACCTTGTGGTCTGCTTGTGATTTCAGGATATTTCGCTAACACCCTGGCCTACAGAAGTGTAGCTAACAGAGTGATGCCTAATGTCGCTTTAAGGAATTTCACTTATATGCTGGTGTTATAAAGTACTCAAACACAAGAGCCGAACTAACACAACTATGAACAGAATTAAGTATCTAAGAATAAATTGCACCGGTCCCCAACCCACTCCTTCTCTATTCATAAAATAACTGGCGAATTCCGCCATTGTGGAATAGTCCTTTGAAAGCCCTGTAGCATTACATCCCAGCTCAAATTCTCAACGAGTAAAGCTCACGTCAACAAAGAAGTATTCTGAAGTGATAACCTTATCATTGTTTTGCAATGAAACTTTGTTGGTAATATGTAAACTACGACCACACTAAACGGATAACAAAACCTTGAAGGGTTATAGCACTAAGTTCAATTATCACAACAGAGAATATTTATACCGGTACAACTTTCATCAAAATGGACAAGTGGCCAAACGTTTAGACCATTCCCTTGGAACACTCTGCCTGTAGTTTGGTGTAAGACACTTGTGTCAAAATCCAACTCCAGGCAAATTTACTAATTAATCGGGTTTGGGCGTGTTATTTAATAGAGATGAATCTTCCGCCACAATCATTTCGGGCTCTGCTGTAAACTGGGTTAAGAGTGGTTCTGAAGGTAGTGTCAAAGCTGCCGGAGGTTCGTTACTTTCCTCAACGTTTTTAACCCTACTAGTAGCAGGCGTCTCTATGCTGGGCTCAGCTTGGGTATGCTCAGTGAGAGTATTCGAAGAAATAGTTTCGTTTGAATTTGACAAATTTTCTGAGGATTTCGAGCATCTATGCAAGTTACGTTGACGATAGGTTTCAGGGACAAAACTGCCTGATGGCTGCACTGTGCGGGGGCTGCGTCGCCCCAACGATCTATCATAAAGAGATAAGGTCTCTTTTTCCTTAAGGCTGCTGGAAGCTGAACTGTATTTATCGGGATCAGAGCCCTCGAATATTCCACTGTCTAAGTACGGATCAAGGTGATTTTGCGCGGCATTGTTAGGGTTCAGCCTTGGCGCGTCACCAAGTTGTTCATTATTAAATCTTATACTTGTCCCCAGCAAAGAAATGAGATGCTCCTTCCTTCTGGAATAGTCAGAGACTTCTGAACTGGTACCGCCCAATGACATTTGTCCACTTCGGCTACCGCTGCCCGAAACACTTGTTCCTCTGCTATACCCTATTGACAAACACACAGAATTAATATTCTTTAGCATCTTTAAATATCAAATAATGATTTTTGTTTCCAATTTTTATTGATAAAATGTACGCTCATGAAATTGTAGAAATAGAGCCACGAAGAAAGCTTTTCAACTAACGTAGCCAATGTTATCTTTGTGTAGACCGTAGGTTCTGCTGACCCACTGCTACACCAGGCAGTCACAAGACGCCATACACAGAAAACACAAATAGGCAGCCATCGTTTTTCCCCTTAGTTACCAGTGACGTTTACTCAGTTAAGTTAAGGGCTAGTTGTATGATGTTGCGACACAATGAATTTCTATTGTGATGTGATGTCAATTTCTTTGTGACGCTACGCCGCCTAACTGACTGTTAGCCTAACTGAGCTTTAAGTAACCAGTCCCAGGGCACCAGGGCAGCAGGAAGCGCACTGTAGTTTCCAACTGTTGTTAAATGAATTATCCAGACAACAGGTTGCATAATTAACAAAATTAGATTAAGTTGATATCTATGCATTTAACATGTTAATGCATGAGGCAGACCGTTTGTCCTTTAAGTGTTCATCAAAAGTACCCCAAAATCTCTTTTATGGAAGATATTTGCAGACGAATCGCTAAGCTAACAAGTTTATCAGAGTTAAATTATGAATGCAACACACAGATGTTGACGGTTTCGAGGATGTTTTTCGTGTATTTTTCCATTGTCCTTTTTAAACAGAAAACGCAGGAGGAGTTGCAGGGGGCACCATCTTAAGTTAATTAGTCAATGGGAATACCCCTGTAACTAAACCTGACAGACTATTGTCTACAAGTACAAGATTTGTGTTCATGAATATTGACTGTCCATACCTGAGGAGGATTTCGACTGTATTTGAACCAGAGGCTACAAATAAGATGATAGCAAAACGTTTAAACATAAAACAAATACAATAGGTGAGAGATTGGAACAAAACTATGATAGTATGTGAACGAATGAATAATGGGAGAGTATTCAGAAATGTTATTAATAAAATATATTCAAGAATGAGGTGTAGCATTTGCTTACAGGCCTGAGACCCGAGATTTGGAGTAGACAAACTAAATTGTATTCCTCCCAAAAAAATCCCAAACAAACCACAATACAAACCAAAACATTATAGGTTTTAAAAGTACTTGTTCAGAAATGATAAGTGTAAGATCATTTTGAAAACTAAATACTTACAACGGTTAACCATTGACTAACATAAAACAGTTAAGAATAGTTAAAAGACCACATGTTCAACAATTGTTATTCTATTAACAACCAATTCAAGAAAACATGTTTTCAAAATATGAAGTATAAGACAGGTCACATGTCAAGATACAGCACAAAAACCGATTACTATATAGGCTATGTGGCACCAGGTTACATGAATGTCAGACAATGCCAGCAGCTGAATTCATTATAAACCATGGTTTGTTTAGGAGGGTCAGTCACATAACGATTCCAATGAGCTGTGCCACACTTTTGGATATTAGGAGCTTTGGGATATTGTTACTGTCAAAATAATCCGTTTTATTGTCATTTTATTGACCAAGTGGCAGCATAGTTATGACACTGAAAGCTGTGAGCTGAAAGCCAGGGATTCGTTAAGGACTATAATCTATCTATTGAACTGGTTTGATGGTGCTTTTTCTGTGTGAAAACGCTTTTTTAATTTGAACCTACAGGATTTAAAAATCAAATCATAAACTATGGAGTTCGACCACCATTGTTTTTAAGGGCTCAATTCAATCAACATGACGTACAGAGTTCCAGTAACCAGAATTAATGGACATTTTTTAATGATTGTAAAATTGATAAATAATGAACTTTTTATATGAAATGGTTCAGCAATAAACTTACAACAGTTGAAGGTGCTGTCACAGATTTTTCTTTGCTAAGTGAAGAACACTGGAGACGTCTGCGGATCTACATAGAAAAATTGGAGAAAAATACAAAGTGGTACATAATACATTGTCATATTGTCCTTGATTGTTTTAACCAGGCATATAACGAATAATCTATTTGTGTCTTTTTCGATTTTTGGTGGAAACTCTAACGAATTCCTATTCCGATAAATGCCAAATGCTACACGCAATTCCAGTGCAAGGCTGCGAGGGCTTATCAATTTTAATATGTTGTTTTGCTTTGTGTATTGATAAATACAATTGATAATATTAAAACATGAAAAGAAAACAGCATAAAATTCATACACTTGGTAATTTATTGGTATTAGCATGCCATTTTCAATGATATTGTCAAATACTGCTTCTGATATATTTTATCGAACAACCAAAATGGTATAAGGGTGGGTAACTATGCTAATGGCTCGTATATCGGTATATTTTTGAGTTATGGAAGAGTATATTCACCAAATTTATGTGTGTAAGAGCGTTCTGCTATGTAAATTGTATACATTTGATCAGGACTTGCTATGTCCCTGGAAGAGGTCAGTCATCATGTAAGATATGACCTGAAATTCAGTGTCAGGTTTAGGGTTAGTGTAAGGGTTGGGTTTAGGTTTCGTGTTGTCCTTTAGAGTTAGTATAAGGGTTAGTTTTAACCCTAACCGAAAACTAAAAATTCACCTATCTCTTACATGACGGATAGGCCCTTGAAGCCATTGTATCGTGCATTTCGACTGACTCATGAATGCAAATTTAATTTCGGTGTGTTGAGAAGTGCAAATTTTTTTTGTAAATGTCTCTTACCCTAACACTAACCCAATACATAAAAGGCTGGACAAAACAGTTTGCTCTTCCTAAAAACTATGTAGAAATAAACGGTAAGAATTTCGTCAATCCAGATAGCACAACAAACCTACACACTTTTACGGTAGGTAGCAAGAGCTCTATTTGCTATTGGCATTTCCCAGTGGACATAAACATATCTGAGGTTTACAGCTGACTAGGCTACTCCAATCGAAACAGGCACAGAAACCGGCGAAATAACTAGATATATCCACCTAAAGGCTCCCCGGTGAAACCCAGATAGGAAATTGTTTCAACAGAGAAAGGAGTCAAATACGATATCCTTGAGCTACGCCATACATTGTATTCTAATTTCCGTTACAATGTTGGGCAAATTGGATTATATATAATTCAGTGAATTCAATGTGTAATAAACTGGTTTTCACTGATCAGCTGCATAGGTATGGCCCCACGATTTAAATTTGCTTATTTGTTTTGGGTTCTGCGCTGTACCTAAGGGTATTTCACTTTTATGACGACAAATGATCAATTTCACTGTTTCGTGCTTGGATGCGATAGAAAACCTAGAAGAAACCTCACAAAAACCACTCCTGCAGTTGCCAAGGCTATATCCTGTGACTTACTCTTATACATGATGGTTGACAGAGACAGACTCTAATACTGAGCGGTACATCGAAGTAGATTCAGTAGGTAGACACGCTAACAGCTAATTCGAGGTTGCAGGCCATGTTATGATCTATCAGTACCTGCATATAGAGATAGATTGACCCCAACAAATCACATAATAAGCCATTTTTTTCCAAATCCACCTATTTCTTCATTAAAAAAAAAACGTTTGACACTTTATTAATTGTGTGATAGGGTTTACGGTTTGTTAAACTAGGATAAAATTCTTACCTGTACGTCACATATACAGCGGAATATAAACATGCTTACTCCCTGGAATCAACAAAGAATCATGTCAATAACCTTATTGGACTCTTTGATCTTAAAATGATAATCGTGTGTATGGCACCCTTTAAACCTCAAAAGCACAAGCAAAATCAATCTGTTTCTTTTTGAAGAATATGGCATGAAATGTACATACTAGGTTACAACCAGTGCTGGTATTTCATTTACCAAGATTCAAAAATTCCATTTGAAGATGAACAAAATAATTTTGACAGAACTATTATTCTAAAAACAGATTCAGTAGTTTTAAATATATGACAAATCAAACCGTTATTCCATGATTATACATTGAAAACATTTGGAATTAGTGATGGAATTCGGGTTTCAGTTAGTCAGTTTAAGATTCGAAGCACAATCTGCTGTCTTTAAACTGAAGTAAAGAGCTACCCCATGGCCTAGAGGGAGCAAACTGTGACACAGCTTTCATACATTTGTTTAAAATCATGACAGACCCATTACTGTGTTGCCGCCAATCGATAATAAAATATAATAAATGGGCCATTGCTTCGTCGGAACTAGACTGATCTCTGTCGAATTCTAGTAAAAGATATATTTATTTGCATGTAAACACAATTGTATTATAGTTTACTTAATTAGATTATTCCGGCTAGAACACAGTTAAACTGATTCCAATATACCTTGTCAAAATTTCCCGTTTGAGTTATAGTTCCTGACGTTCGTGGGAATAAATTAAGTATGGGTCAATGTGTCTGTGACATTGGCGATGACGACACACTGCCTGCTTTGTTAACGGTTTTTGATCGGCATTTTATTTCCATAATGGTCCTACGAAATGTTTGCCTGCTTTTGTAATTGAATCGTGTTTGTTTGTTGATTGGTGTTTAACGTCGTACTCATGAGTATTTCACTTATATGACGATGAATTGTCCGCTTCACACGGTACACATCCTTTTTACCGTGAAAAACTGGGAGGAAACCTCGTAAAAATCACCCCTGCGCTTGACGGAGCCACAACATATCACGTGCTCATATATCTGATGATCGACAGGCGGACTTGATCCCGTGAAGGTTTAGTTTAGGAAGCGCATTGGTTACCACTGAGCCACGACAGCGGAAATATAAAAGTCTGGTCTTATATATTTAGGGCATGTCCTTGGCAAAATGTCGACACAAGATCAAGTTAAGTGTTTCGAAAGAAGTATCTGTCCAATGAACATGAAGATCAACCTGCTGAATTCGTGAAGGTGATATTTGAGGAACAGAATTTCTTCTAATGATTGAAAAAGATGCAAGAAAACTGCTTTCGTAGTTTGTAGGATTGCACAAAACAGGTGTCCTCATTCAAATCTACAATGACATTATAGAAGGACGAAAAAAAGGGGGAGGGGAGCTTCGCTGCCTGGTGTTTACCTATCTGTCAGTTATTTGAATACAAAGCCATCTTAAGAAAGGGTTTTCTTATTGTTAGCTGCGGTTATAGACAAGTCATTCAATTAAATGTGTAAGTAATTAACGTCACAATTAATTGAGGACTGGAAAATATTGTTATGCAATCTAAGCATATATTCCCATTTCAGGTGAAGCCGTCTGTAAGGGGCTCAGGCAGGCCAAATGTGAAACAGAAGAGGCTGGATTTACAAACGCCAACAATCCAAGAAAATACAATGGTATTAAAGATACACACTGTAGTGTTAAGTACGTAAGTGTGGTACAATTATATGCAGTGCATGCATGTGTGATACAGCTTAAATCCCTACCAAGTGAGTACCTACAAATACTGTACTCCCAACTCACAGAGTAGCTTTCCCCGGCTGGAATCACTAGGGACTGAGTATCTATCCGAGACTCTAATCCCTATTAAGAAATGATAGCTATCAGAAACTCTAATCCCTAATTGAGTATTTACAAGAAAACTCAGGTAAGTTGTTGGTCTACAATTTTAGTGGCCGCATTCGAAGTTTTTATCGTTAATATCCGAAGAACACTCACTCAATTTGTTTGACTTGTGTCCGGCTGGTAGACGCTCATTCGCCAGCAAAAAGACAAAATACTAATATGGACACATACTTGAGCTTGATCTTTAAAAAAAAAGTTTGATACCATAGACAGTGGCACATACCCGGTGCATCATGGCTTATTTATCGTTGTAGAATATGCGAAAGACCGTTTTCGAAGTCCAATAAAAAGCGAACTCTTTAACTGCTCCCTAAGCCACTTAATTCTTCCTCTCTTGGCTTCGTTGGTTGTGTGCACAACAATCCGCTCTATATATTTTGTCAGAAGCTTGTGATCAGTGGATTGGAGATTTTGTATCTCGAACGCAATCAGTTAACTGCCACAAGGTCGCTTTATCTCTGATCGCCAAGACTTGGCATTATATGGTCAAGTTGTAGTTGAAGTCTTTGAAATACGCATGCGTAGCGGAGGCTTTGGCAATTTTAGTAATATTCTTAAAGACGGACATTTTGTTTTTACATTACAATCATAAAGCTTTGAGGTAGGCTGTGAACAACCCAAAAGAATAGTATATTTTCTTAACTTTCTCGTTTTTGTCAATTTTTCAAAACGGCATATCCAATCTACATATTCTATCAATAAACCTAGGTGGGCCAACAAGAAAAGGCCTCAACAACGAGAATAGAATTGATGTGGTCCAAAACGATTTCAAAGAAAAAATAAAACAGCATATGGACCGCATGTGTGATATTTTCCCATGAACAATCAATCACTTAATGTACATGTAACTAACATATTATCTGAAAAGCCATAACAAAATATATAAGTAAATTGACACATAACTTACCAGTATAGCATTCAGACAAATAAAGACATAAAGATGAGCTCTTTTCCCAGTAACTTCAATTAACGTTTGGATGATACATAAAATAAATAAGACTGCTAAAGTAAAGAAGTTCTGTACAACATGGAATCTGAAAAAATGATATAAAAACAAAAAAAAATATTCAGGATTTTTTAATCTTTAAGAATTCATTTATTCAGTAATATTCGTTTGATATGGGTTTTAACATTACACTGGTCATTTTCATTTACCCAAATCAACTGAATTGTGGTCATTTTCATTCGGATTTTTAAGAGAAGATCGAGTTTATAGGAATTTGAAATCATAAAATTACAGAGGACCATCCAAGCAGGCAAATCAGATTAAAATCTAGCTCAAGTAACAGTGTTTGCCATCATGTAGAAACAGCTTAAAATTTTAAATTGAGAGAATCTTTGTTCAAAAAATTTTGTCTAGAACCAGGGATCACTAAATCAACTTTATGAATGATAAATTTAAAAACAGTCTAAAATTTCTAGAGTTTGGCTATCAGAGCATCCTTAGATAAATGCGATTTAATATCTACATTTAAGAACTTATAAATGTTTGATCCACGTTGAATACTTACATATTTTTCCTTTTATCAAGATGGCGAGCTTCTCCCTTCAACGAGACAATAGCTTTAACACTGAAACTGGCCAATATAATGTACACCTGTTTTTAACATAAAGAAGAAATGTTGTCTACTGTTTTATTTTACAAAACATTTATTCTAACAATCATTAGTTGGCTGCTATTTGTGTATTCCATTTAGCCAACGTAGGAATAAGCTACACAGTTATATGTTGCATAACATTGATATTAGTTAAATAGCACCCTTGCGCCAGCGTAACACTGGCTTCTCGTTGGAAATATATCAAACAGGGACTTCTTTTATCAATTAAAAAGTTAAAATCTAAAGAAGTAAATGGTGCGAAATACAGTTGCGGTTCTGCAATCCATCTGACGCACAGAATTGAAATATTCAATTTTGACGATCATTTTAATTTACGAGCAAGAATTCCATCGATGACACAGACTTCACTGCTGATAATAAGCTGTAAGATTGCAAAGAGTTACCGGAGGGATACAATCATGTATGTTTAAGTGACTTGTCCATATATCTACCCTCATGGTTGACTTGGACAGGGGCTTAAGCATTTGGTTTTATTCTGTATATTAATGATTGATTGTTTGTTTGATGAGGGATAAATGCCGTTTTCACTGATATTACACTTATACGAGAACGGCTTATCCGTTTCACATTGTTCCTTGCTTAAATACGGAAGAAATCAGGGAGAAACTCTCGTTCAAACCACCCCGTATTAGGGCCCACCCACCGTGTAGCTCGCTCAAACACATGATGTCCATTTGTAGACAGACCGACTGGAACCCGTGAACCCGTGAACGGTACTTGGGCATACGATTACTAGGCTGGCATGATAATTGCAAGCCACCTTTTCTGTAAAAGTGTCTATTCCTATTGGATAGAGGGCTTCTAAACTGCTCTGCAAAAATCGCATTATAGTTCTACTTAGAATTATAACCAAATAAAGTCAGCCTGCCTTATGTACCAATCCGGACAATGATTGTTGCGGTTTCCCAGAAAAGTAAATTTCAACTTAGCAACTACCAGCGTTATCTTCCTTTACATCACCATTTAT
>JAVFBW010170936.1:0-11147 GCA_034783835.1 Mopalia ciliata
CACCTTTTTCAAGCTTAATGACAGGACAGAAAATTTGACAGTTTATATACATCAATATTTCACAGGTGTAATAACAAGATTTGATTGGCTTTAGAGAACATTTAAGAGGATTACATCAACAGGTCAAGAGATTAATGCTGTCATTGAAATTTAAAAAAAAACTCTCCTTTTCGCGGACGACACTTGTGTTCACATATCGACAATGACATCACCAAATTAATATGAACTATTTCCTTAGAACTTTATAAACTCCACGCCTGGTTTTCAAGTAACAGGTTGTTAGCTAATATCAATAAAACAAAGTACATGATTGTAAAACCTTCTAAACAGCGTAACAAACGAAATGTCCTACCTCTGTAAGTATCTGACAACATTATTGAGCGAGTGAATTCATTTAAATTTCTCGGAGTATATTTCAATGATACACTAGATTGGACAACCCATATACAGTTCACGTGCAAAAAAGTAAGTAGAGATATAGGCATCTTACATCACATAAAATATTGTCTTAACAAAAAAACGTAATATATTCTTTACCATGCACTTACTTACCCCTACTTATCATATTGTAATATTGTTTCAGGTAATTCCTATATCAGTCACTTAAACCCACTTCAAAAGAGGCACTACGGTTAATAAGTTGCACTGGTAAATTTGAACACACAGCTCCTTTATCTAAACAGTCAAAACTTCTTTCTGTCAAACAGTTAAACAAATGCCTAATTATTCAAATTGTTTATAAATGTGAAAATGATACACAACTGGTACCTTTACCTTTTCTTACTATTTTCAAAAAGATGTCTGGTTTACATTCCTATTCAACTAGGAACTATCGATTTAACCTTTACCTGGAGTTTATAAACTACTCACAAAAAGTTAATTTAAGGATCACTTGCACCCAAAGTCATAACTTTCAGAAGAAAGAAGTCAATGCGTTGACGTTTTGCAAACATTTAATTCAATGCCTTATCGAGAACGGCACAAAATTGCGTTCAATCTCGAGCAAAAAGCACATCATCACCCACTTACAGCTGACCAGGAATTGAGTTTATCACTCACCTGTTTTCTCATAGTGATCCTTAACATTTTGTGAGTAGTTTTAGAAATTAGTAATTATTTACTAGGGTCAAAGGTCCTCGTTTATGGAATGCACTACCCTCGATAATATAAAAGATTACATCAATATGACTCGTTTAAAATAACCTAAAAACTCACTTAATGAACTATCATGAAACATAAATATATATTTTCTGCCTGATTTGCACCCGTGGAACCTGGGAACCTGAAAACATGTAACCTGATAACGTGAAGTCATTATTTATTACCTAGTAATAATAATTTATACTTATAGATAAAAAAAACGTAAAAAAAAAAAAAATTAAATAACAATAATCATTTGCTGTTGAGTTTTAATCAGTTAAAATTCGCTATTACTGTTTTTTATATTTCTATATTTTATAGGATAGAACAAGCCCCCATGGGGTTTTATTCCCGCCTATATCTTATCAAATTCTACTACTGTTATATTTGTAATTTATCTGGTCAAATAAAAATTGAAATGGAATTGAAAATACTTTTGAGTCCAAATTTCCCGAACATTTGATAAACTGCCTTGTGACTTAGAAAACGAAATCCCGGCTTTTAATCGGTCCATTTACATAAACCACTACTCTTACCATTCACTGCATTGTTAATTTCCTAAGGAAGATTCCGCGCTAGGCCAACCTTTCAATATCCGTCCAATCGATTCAAAATCTCTATTAAAATCCTTCAGTAAGTCATATTTTGAATACTCTCTGTAAACGAATCTACATTTAACACTCTAAATTCTGTAACAAGAACATTCCACTGTCAAATGTTTAATTTATGCAAAGTAAATTTATGAACATGCTTTCAATGTTTACAAGTGTTATGCACATGCTTTGTTGTGCAATTCTTTTCTTTTCGGAAAGAAAATGTTCATTTGAGCATTTTTTGCCTCGAAATATTTTTTTCTTCGACAGATATTCAACAATCAACTCATGCAAGCATTAATTATGTTATTGTGAATTTATGTTCTTTATATGTGACGAATAAAATCAAAATGAATTGGAATGAAAAGGTAAATCAATTCAACGTGTTGACGTTGTTTCTTCCTGCGAGGAACTTGAGTTTCATTAAACGTAAAACAAGAGACAAAATTGTTGATAGCTTAACTGTTTTAACACAGTGGACTTGGGATTGTCTATCCATAGATAGAACATTCCAATAAACAATAAAATAGTTTCCCACGTTTGGTGTTTAATATTATATTTAGTCATGGATATTTCCTATACAACCCTTATATTAAATTTGTCGCGGGTAGTGGGTAAACCACGTCCTGGTTCGCGCTTAGCTACGGGGGCAGCACGAAGCAGATTCGTGGTGGCCTCACTGTTACAGGTTTGATTGATTGGGGTTTAACGCTTTTCTCAACGTGCCATCTTGTAGTGTGCAGAAACCACCCCCCACCCCACCACTTCTCGACAGTTTTTTTGTCGAAATTACTTAGACAACAGCAATTAGTAGACAACAGCAAAATTAGCAAGTAGGAGTAACGGAAACTGACAAGCTGAAAAACACTTTCAGCTTTCTAACCCGGTACCGGGATACATTTTAAGTAATCTGAAACAATAGGCTTATATATATGAGTCATATATGTATTCAAACAAAATCGATAAATGATTTAAAAAAAACAAACAATTATATTACTTCGTCAAATGACTTGTTAGCACAAGCATTGCTCCATGTAGAAATACAAGCCAAATATCAGTTTTCACGAAAGAAGTGTTTCCACTGTATTGGGTTGATTTTGATGGAAGTTTGTCTGCAGTTACTTTGGGCCTTTTGCCACAGGGATTAGGCATGACATATTGCTTTGATTTGCGTCTTGTCGTTGAAGATACTGTTGTGGTTCTGTACGGATTTGGATTTGACGAATGAAAACTATTAGAAGCAATAGAATGGCTTATATATTCACTTACCCCGGGGTTAGTAATAGCCGGAGTTGCGGTTAAAGATACATTAGAAGCATTAGAAGGGTTTGTAGAATAATTTAATCCGGGGTTAGTTGTAACCGGAGTTCCGTTTGAAGATACATTAGAAGCATTAGAAGGGTTTGTAGAATAATTTAGTCCGGGGTTAGTAATTACCGGAGCCACAGTTGAAAACACAGTAGAAGCATTAGAAGGCTTTGTAGAATAATTTAATTCTGGGTTAGTAGTAACCGGAATTACGACTGAAGATACATTAGAAGCATTAGAAAGCTTTGTATAATAATTTAGTCCGGGGCTAGTTGTAATCGGAGTTACGGTTGAAGATACAATAGAAGTATTAAAAGGCTTTGTAGAATAATTTAATCCGGGGTTAGTTGTAACCGGAGTTACGGTTGAAGATACATTAGAAGCATTAGAAAGCTTTGTAGAATAATTTACTCCGGGGTTAGTTGTAACCGGAGCCACAGTTGAAAACACAGTAGAAGCATTAGGAGGGTTTGTAGAATAATTTAATCCGGGGTTAGTTGTAACCGGAGCCACAGTTGAAAACACAGTAGAAGCATTAGAAGGCTTTGTAGAATAATTTAATCCGGGGTTATTAATAACCGAAGCAACAGTTGAAAACACAGTAGAAGCATTTTCGGTAGATTGTCCAGACGGGCTTGTAGAATTTTCGGTAGGTTGATCTGACGAGTTTTTTGCAGAACGTTCGAAAGATAGACTAGATGAGCTTGTCGTAGAATTTTCGGTAGGATAAAGAGACTGGCTTGTTGTGGGCTTTTCGTAAAATAGACTAGTCCGGCTTTTTGTAGATTTATCGTTTGATAGATTAGGCGGTCTTGTCGTAAAATTTTCGATTGGGTGACCAGAAAGAGTGTTCTCCCTTGTGGCTGATTTTGATTGTTCAGCGGGTGTTATGGCCCTTAACCAAGGAGATGTATGCGGACCATCCACTGGTGTAGAAGATTGCAAACCGACTCTCCGGTTAATAGCAGTGTATGTCTTACACACCGGTACCTCCTTTAGCTGTTTGTTATTGCTCCCGTTGTAACAACAATCGCATTTTACATCAATTTGGAAAAAAGTGGCTGACGATTCTTCAAGGTTGTCTTTCCAATTGCACCCAGCATTTATTATTGTGTTTGTATAAATGAAGGCAGTATTTGCTTTAAAGTGAACAAATGCGTTACTGTCCATGTGCTGAATAGTGGCTTGATACATGCGCATAGATTTACAGTCAGAAATATTAGAAAAGGCTCCAGCTTCGAAATATCCAATCTTCAATTCTCCAAGTAGCAAATCTTTTATACCCCTCAAGTCAAAAAATGCACGCGACATCAATTTGCCGATCGAAGTTTTAGCAATATTAATGTCCACGGATTTAAGGTTGAAAAATGCATATGGTTCGATTGTCTGTATTATGCTATTTTTAATAACAATCTCAGTCCCGCTATGGTTAAAGAATAGGCAAGACGGCAAGACTGCAATCTTGGAGTTCTGTATAGAAATTCTGTGTAACTTGTTTAACCCCGTAAAAACTGTCCCATGAAGAACGTGAAGATTAGCTTCGTTGATATTCACTACTGTAATATGCGGAGGTAGATTCTCAGGAAACGATGTAATCTTAGAGCAGGTAATCACACTACTGCTGCAAACACACCCAGTCGGACACCTTTGACCAGAGACAACACTGAGCAATACGACAAAGTGGCAGAACAGACTTTTCCATAAGAACCGACAATAACATACTTTCTCAGTAATTGTCCTCTGAAAAGGAAAAAAGTGGAGATGATTAGAAACTTGAAACTTCCAACAAGATCGACGACTAAACCAATCCTACAATGTATTCTATGGTAACAACCTGCATAAAAACAATACAGAAAAACTATTTTCACCCATATAACAAAAATTTTTAACGAGAGTGAAAAAGATCCCATAGTTACCGGTCCTACCCGGCCGTTGTGGCTCAGTGTTTAGTGTCAGTGTCAAGAAAACATCAACTGAAGTCTGGTAGAGAAATCATTAAAATTATCAGAGCATTGGGTGCCACCAGGAGAGACATTTGTGAGTGACGATTTTAAGTGAGAAAGAGTATATTATTTTCAGGGCGCGTAATTGGTTCTGTACACATTAACCAAATAGTGCCATACAGAACTGTAAACGATAAATGAAAGACCTTTTTTGCTTTTTCACATATTCCAAAAAAAAGGTTCTATTTAGAATTCATAAAAAAAGGGCTTAAAAAATTGCCATGCAGAGTTTTTAACTATAAGTTGAAGAACACTTTATAGTTTTTTTATAGAACCCGGTGTGATTGGGTGTTGAATCCATAATGGTTGCATATAGAACCGTTTTCAAAGGTTTTTATATGGAATGTTCTTAATAGGGTGCGATATGGTACCGTTTTGAAAGGGTTTTATGTGTAACTGTTTTGAAAGGGTTCTATGTAGAGCCGTTTTGAAAGGATTCTTTATAGAACCAATGTTACAGGGTTCTTTATAGAACCAATGTTACAGGGTTCTTTACAGAACCATAAAGGGTTCCACCACAGCCATAAGCTAAATAACCCTTTGTAGTTCGGTAATTCAATAAAGATAAACCCTTTATACTTGTGCATGGAACGCTTTGTGATATATATTCTATCGATAAATGAATAGGTTCTTTCGATAAATGAAAAGGCTATATCGAGATATGAATGGGCTCTATCGAGATATGAATAGGCTCAATCAACAAATGCATAGGCTCTATCGAGAAATTGATAGGCTCTATCGAGAAATGAAGGCTCTATCGAGAAATGAATAGGCTCTATCGAGAAATGACCAGGTTCAATCAAGAAATGAAGGCTCTATCAACAAATGAATAGGCTCAATTGAAAAACGATAAGGCTCCATCGAGAAATAAATAGGCTCTATCGAGAAATAAAGGCTCGATCGCGAAATGAATAGGCTCTATCGTGAAATAAAGGCTCTATCGAGAAATGAAGATTATATCGAGAAATGAATAGGCTCTATCGATAAATGAATAAGCTCAATCTAGAAATGAAGGCTCTATCGAGAAACGAATAGGCTCTAGCGAGAAATGAATAGGCTCTATCGATAAATGAAGGCTCTATTGAGAAATGAATAGGCTCTATTGAGAAATGAATAGGCTGTGTCGAGAAATGAAGACTAACGAGAAATGAATTCCCTATCGAGAAATGAAGGCTCTATCGAGAAATTAATTCTTTATTGAGAAATGAAGGCTCTATCGGGAAATTAATTCTTTATCGAGAAATGAAGGCTCTATCGAGAAATGAAGGCTCTATCGAAAAATTAATAGGCTCTATCAAGAAATGAAAAGGCCCAATCGAGAAATGAAAAAGCTCAATCTAGAAATGAAAGCTATATCGAGAAACGAATAGGCTCTAGCGAGAAATGAATAGGCTATATCGATAAATGAATAAGCTCTATCGAGAAATGAATACGCCTTAATATCGAGAAATGAAGGCACTATAGAAAATGAAAAGCTGAATCAAGACTTTAAGAAGCAAAGTAAATCGAGAAGTACATTTATGCTTGAAGAGGGTTACCCAGGCTGGTAGATACTTTGGATAGACTGTGAAAAGACTATATTGACAGAGAAATTCATTTGACAAAGAATGAAGAGACAATTAGAGATAGGTTGAAGGGTATTCGAACAGGTAAAGACTAATACCTAAAGTCAAGGTAGTGTAGTCAAATAGAGTATTAAAAAAAGTAACAAACCTTGTGAAATGTATTCATGATAATGCATCAATAAAATCACCGCTTCTAAAACTGCTTGCAACTTTTCATGTGGTCTATCGCAATTAACAGAGTAGTCCTGACTGCTGTCTCACACAGAACGCAGGCAGTTCGACTTGTGAAAACAATAACCACATCCATATCCGACCGGATAACTAAAGTGTGCATTTTAAATAATTGCGTCTCGTTGTTTGGCCAGTCAAGATTGTGTTTTCCTTATCTTGTTCCGTTCGTATGGCTTCAGAAAAACAATCGCTGGTCTGTTATAACATTCCTATCGTGTTATTGATTGCATAATCTTAGCTTAATAAATGGTTACACTCTGTTATATAGTTGTACGTCGCCACTAAGGTTGTTTAGAGAAGATGGAACAGAGTAAAGCCTGTAGGCCTATTCAACCTACACTCTTAAAAAAAATGGTTCTATGTGTAACCAATAAGCAGTTTTCAGCTTGTGGCTATGGAGGAATCCTTTATACTTCTGTACTAAAACCGTTACAATACAGTTCAATATAGAACTCTTTCAAAACAGTTCCTTATAGAACACTTTTAAGGCCATTCAATACAGAACCCTTACAACCCGGTTCTATATGTGACCATGAAGGGTTCCACACCGAACCCCACGGGGTTCTATAAAGAAATATACAGAGTTATTCAGCTTAAAGTGAAAAACTCTGTATGGTTCTTTTTGGAACCCTTCTTTATGGGTTCTAAATAGAACCTTTTACCCGGGATATGTAAAGGACCAGAAAGACTTACTCATATAGCATTTATAGTTCTATATAGTACTGTTTTGCCTTCTCACTTAACATTGCTCACTCACAAATGTGTCTCGAATTGGCAATCAGTGTTTGTATAATTTTAATGATTTCTCCCCAAGACTTCAATTGATGTTTGGTTTAACGCAAAAATACATTTCCTATGGGGTAAATAAACTAATTCTCAAAGATAAACATAATTGAGTATCATTTAATGGTATTTAACTTTACTGGAGCTCAATGTAATAGTATAGAGACTGACAGGGTGGTTGTTTGGTTGGGTCATTTTATTTTGTTTTATTATGTCAAAATCGTAACACACAAGGAAAAATACATATTATGTTAATCAGCCTATTTTAGGTCTTTAAGTTGTTATGATAATTTACGTTTACAAATCAAACATCTATCAGTATCTATCTATCTATCTATCTTTAAAATCATATGTATTAGGCCCTATGCCCAGGAAAAGGGTCACTCCAAATAAAATGAGGGATAAGTCATAATTTTTGTTACATCAGTGTCAGAACTTTGGCCTCTTTCCTTTAGACTACTCGAAGTTTGTTGTGTGTGTGTTTTAAAACATTAGAATCAACAATCCTGGATGTGAAGGTGCTTCTTGTTTGTTAAAAGTAGAACAGCAAACGACCAAATCAGGCATACGTCTTCGCTCAACCGGTCACATCACAACAGTGTCCGAGTTTGTTCTTGCCAAATCTTCGCGCATCTTCGGAAAATGTGCTGTCTCTGGATATGCTCAGATAATAAAAATAATAAATGACACGTTTTATAACATCTGGAACTTTGAACTACAACAATTTAGACTTCAATTCACTTTTCCAACGTCTTTGTTTAAACGTTGACTAAGACAACTTTACATTTATTAATATATTACCGTAGCAAGTTTTGACTTAATTGAATGAGGATATGACCATTATGCTTTCATATTATTATCGTCAATTCCTCATCAACCATCAGTCCGATGGTCAGGGCGACTATATATCTCTAACCGGGTAGACCTACTATGAATTGAGTGTTGTAGTATGTCGCTTTGACCTTAAATTATGTTATTGTAATGTGCTACAGATACAAACCTGACTGACAGAAATCAACACGTACCTGTAAAGAAAGAGAATTTTCAAAAAATAGCTATAAGTTATTGCAGATTGCAGATGCCATGCCTTAGTGCCCTGGTTCGAATAAAATGATCTTGAATAAGACAGCAAGGAAATTATGAATTAATGCCAACCAGTTTTTGTTAAGTGTTTATTAAGTCCTCAAATCGGAACAAAACAACCCCATTAGCATAATATTCCCACGAATCACTGACGAAGTATCCAAGCAATTCGCACGGATTAATCATGGATTGTTATAATGACAACCTTCCTGTAATTACCAGTGTTTATCTCGTATATGCTTTGAGCATATGCTTTATTTTATTATATATTTTGAAAGACAACAACCCATGGTAGCATTCGCATCCAAGTAGACACAAACGCTGGAAGTCACATTATTGTTCGACGAGTGGAGAGGGTTGTTTGGTATAGTATAATGATATTTACCCGTAGTCCTGTTTAAATAATTCTCGTTTTACTTTAATGTATTTTATGGGTTTTTTTATTTATTTTTTTGGTGTGTGTCACTTAGATATATCACTTTACATATGTGCATATATTCACAGAATCGAAATGATTAATACAAATAAATAATTTTCATTCGTTATTGCAAATGATGTGAGCTGGGATCGCCTAAGTGCAGGTCAGCCATCATTGATTTAGAACTGTTCAGACGCCATTGTCAAATTGTCTAGTTGTCAAATAAAAAAGTCCGCGTGAGTTGTAGCATTTCATTGGTTGAATTGTATTAATGAAAAAAGTGACAAATCAGACTGTGGGAAAACTGTATCCCACACATAGAGATATGAAACAAATATCCCATGGCTGTAATTTACTAATTTCTGGGATAATAACTATGTTTAATGTCTGTCCACCCTGTTGCACACGTATATATATAATCCTGTGTAGAGTAAGGAGATGGGCTTCTTTCATAAAGACCTCTAGAGTTAAAGTTAGAGGGAGCCTAATATTCTCATGGGCTCAATATGAACAGATCAGGACAAACAAACAGCAAGAGTTAATAGATGCGGAGAGAGAAATTAATCAGAACAAAAAGAAAAAAATACACATGGAGAAATCATATACAGCTTATAAGTCCGGTTAGACTTTTTTTACAACATCTGAAGTCATATTTAACATTGTCAGTGATACAAATATAAAACCAGGTTACAAAACGGACCATTCAATTGTTTATGTCAATTGTAAGTTTGGAAAGTTAGATGGGCCCAATAAAGATAGAAATTTGAGACACTACACAGCAATATGTAGTCACGCTTTACAATAGAAATACTTTATACCCATGAAACAATGAAACACATGAAAGTGAAGTTTCTCTCAAAAACAATTTTTTTGTTTAAACAAAACGATGGTGAAACTTACAACAGAATAATGGACAACACACTTGATCGGGAAATTATTTTTAAAATTGTATTTTTCTGTTAATAAACTTAGTTAAGTCGAAATAAATGAAAGCTAGAGCAATTAAACTTAACATCACTCTCAGATAATCAGACAATGAGGCTATAATGTTTATTATCGTATACAGAATTGTCGACAGATTTAAAAAAACTTGAAAAATTGAAACGCACCTGGAATTTATGGGTGTTCGGCAGATTTCTTTAAATACTTTTGGAGTGATATAGGCGTATTTTTACTAAGAACCAATGGTTGATACAGGGTCATAGGTCAAATTATGTTCTCAATTCACGAGGCCGTAGACAAGTAGATCCATCGTCACCTTATATATTTAACTTATATGCTGCCGTTTTTACTTTATCCTCATGCAAACTAATAACTCTCACACTCTTGAGTAAAACAAATCTGTGTCGTTGCTAATGCAGTTAAAGTTGGTTTCTTTAACGAGTTGTGCTGCTAAGCAATCAGCAATCAAAGAACCAGTTTATACTCTTCTCAATGGGCATACCTTATTTTTCCACATAACTTACAACATTTTTCAACATATAATGTTTAATCCAATTTTTATTCTTTACATGGGGGAAAAGAATACGTCTATAAAACCTGTGCGAATGCATCGGTTTTAAATTTGGTCACCAAATATTTTTGAATGTATCAATTTAATGTATTTAGATAATTCAACGTATGCTTTTCTTTGCGAAGAAATGCTAGTTGAGGGGGTCACGGTCCCCGCACGCACAGCTAGGGGTTGAGGGGGGCACGGTCCCGCACGCACAGCTACGAGTTGAGGGGGGCACGGTCCCCGCACGCACAGCTACGGGTTGAGGGGGGCACGGTCCCCGCACGAAACAGCTAAGGGTTGAGGGGGGCACGGTCCCCGCACGCACAGCTAAGGGTTGAGGGGAACACGGTCCCCGCACGCACAGCTAAGGGTTGAGGGGAACACAGTGCCCTGCACGCACAGCTAAGGGTTGAGGGGGACACAGTGCCCTGCACGCACAGCTAAGGGTTGCGGGGGACACGGTGCCCTGCACGCACAGCTAAGGGTTGAGGGGGACACGGTGCCCTGCACGCACAGCTAAGGGTT